>PVIJ01016035.1:0-34152 GCA_004024925.1 Scalopus aquaticus
TTAAAAATACAGGCAACAACAAATGCTGGAAAGGATGTGGAGAAAAAGGAACTCTTCTACACTGCTGGTGGGAATGTGAACTGGTCCAACCACTATGGAAAGCTGTATGGCGATTCCTCAGACTGCTAAACATGGAGCTTCCATATGACCCAGCAATCCCACTTTTGGGAATTTACCCAAAGGATACAAAAACACTAATACGAAAGGATACATGCACCCGTATGTTCATTGCGGCACTGTTCACAATAGCAAAGGTATGGAAGCAACCCAGATGTCCAAAAATAGATGATTGTATCAAGAAGATGTGGTACATATACACAATGGAATACTATTCAGCATGGAAAGAAGATAAACACATGCAATTTGCAGCGACACGGATGGAATTAGAGGGGATCATACTCAGTGAAATAAGCCAGAAAGAAAGAGAAAAATATCGAATGGTTTCACTTATAACAGGACTATAGGGAGGCCTGGTGGGGGAGAGACAATCAGTGGGGAGGGGGGAAGGAGGCAGAGGGAGGGAAGGAAAAGGGCACAAAATGGAATAGAAAAGAACACAAGGGACCATGAAGATGGATCACGGGTGTATTGGCGGTGGGCTACCCAAGGGGAATACAAAATGTAAAAGACATAAATAACAATAAAAATATATATTTATTAAAAAAAAAAAGAAAGCATATCCTGTGTAATCGTCAATCTGGCTGACTTGTTCTGTTACTGGGCAGAACTAGTCTACAAGTGGTGCAAAAGATACAAAGATCACAGTGATGTATTGATCAAGTGCTTCAGAACTTTAACAAGTCCAGCTCAGCACTGTAAAGCTATCTATGGTCATGGTGGGTGACTTTGGGAGAGGGCGAAAAGCCTAAATTACAAACGTTAGGCTCTGCATGGTAATGACCACCATTTGTACTTGGTGTAATCCTTTCCAGGGTGTGAGTCTCATTTCTCTCTATTGTGGCCATATGGTCCTTCCAAAAGTTGATGGCACAGGGGTTCTCCTTTTGCTACCCAATGACAAAAGTTGCTTGAAAAGTTTGGAACATTTCTCTAATTTCTGCCTTTACCTCCGTTCCTCATCTTTCTTTTTACTTCTTATGGTGTGACAGAATTCTAGTTTTCTCTCCTGCCCGTTGGATACATATAGAACAGCTTGGTTGTTTTTCCTTTTTCCCTGGAGTATAGCTGCTCTACACTCTACATACTGCATCTGGGAAGCAGGGCACCACTCAACATTTAGATTTCCCTGTGGTTGCTAACATCTAGGTTCCCCTTGATAGGGAGGTGGGGAAATTGTACCTTGGAAGTTACAATAGCAGAAGAAATTTTCATAATGCATTGTTTTCTAAAATTAGTGTTGTAATTTACTAAGTCTTCCTTACTAATCATAAAGTTAGACAAGTCATAAAATTAGAAAATCATAAAATTATGGGAACAAAGTTCCTGCATATTTAATATTTTATTCTAGGGCCAAGTACTGCTTTTCACATGATCAGAAGTCCAATGACTCAATACAGGAATATAATTACTTTCACTGAAGCAAAATAAATGATGACTATTAGTTAATCTGTCACAATTTTTTCATGATTATATTTCTTCAGAAGTGCTTAAAGAAAGTGTCTTTTTAAAACAACAGCATCAATAACAAAAGGTAGTATCAAAGCAAAGACTAATTTTTAATTGAAATGTGCCTGATGCATGAACCAAAATAAAGTGTGGTTGAGTTTATCATATCACTATAGAAGTTATCATGTCCCAAGTGGTTTAGATGTATGTGTGTGTGCATGCGCGAGTGTGTGTGTGTGTTATCTTTTGGGCTTCGCTCCTTCTGTAGCTAAAGCTGAACAGCAGCTTATACTTGGGCATTAGTCTCAGCAAATGTAGTGGTTAGAAATAAACCAGGAAGCCTGGATTCTACCATATATCGTTCTGCAATGGCTCTGCACTAGATCAACTTAGCAAAGCTAAACTGTGTTTTGTGAACTCCTCTGCATAATTATAGGTTTGCATGGGTCACAGGAGATCTTTTGTACAAGATTTGAAAGATGGAAATGAGACAGCACTGAAGGTTGGTGTAAAGCACCAGGAATTTGGGTTATGTACAAGTTCAAGTGAAAATGTAGTGAAGGCACCAGCTTCACCTTTATATCCATGGCATTGTGGTTGGATATGGTAACAATCACACATGAAATTCAATTTGTCTTCACTAATTCCAGTTGCTATGTGTCTCCTTCCATCCTTACCATTTCCAGTGTGCCCCTGACCTCATCCACATCCAGTTTTCCAAATGTCCATACCTACAGTGACTTGACACTCATCATTCGACACAAAAACCTCCAAAAATTGCCTAACATCCAACTCCTAAATGAATTATTCATTCTGTATCACTTGCAGCAGTTCTACTACTATGATATAACCTTGATTGATAAACTCTCTAATTAGGTAAACTTAGGCATGTCTCAATGTCTTGACTAAGGACATATGCTTACTTTATATTCACTCCAACTCTTGTGAGAATCAATAGAGAAATCTCATACGAAAAAATCGTGAAGACTATATAACACGCAATTGATAAATATTATATATGCATATACTGGTATACACATTTTTAAATACACATTAATGTATTGTCAGTGAGCTTTGCTTTATCTAGAAATAAAAGTCATTACTTTAATTGAAGCTTTTAAAGATGAAATTAATTTTAAAGGCTTCCAAAACAGTGCCCTGAGCAATTCCTTGACATATGCAGATAATATTGAAGATAATTAAGGAAGATAATGAAAAACAATGGAAGTATCTGAAAATGTGAAAGATTATTCATTTGTAAGATTTTTTTTCTTTTTATATCAAACTTGAGTCTGCAAACTAATTGCATTCAGGTTTTGATTTCTGACATTAAAAGCCATTTTTCATGATTTTTTCTTCCAGGACTTCCATTGTTTGATCTCTCATCTGTCACTAATGAAGATATGAGAGTTTTGGACTTGTTAAAAGTCACCATGAACACTTATAGAAGTGCTGGCACATGATTTATATTAAATGATGTTTGCCAAATGAATGAATGGGCAAATCAATCAATCAATCAATCAGATCATGATTTGGTCTTCACTTAGGTCCCTTCTTAAATTGTGGAAGAAGGGGAGGCACCTAACTGCTGATAAATTCACACAGCATTTTCTAGATATAAAATTTGTCTCTTCAGATGTGTTTTGAGGTACAGACTAAAGATTACTATGGTGTGTGGTTCTCTGTTCAGCAAAAGAGACATTAAGACAGGGAGAATTTGGTAACAGAAATTTATTTTCATTATTTTTTATACTCAGGTACTTATTTACAACTATTAAGCTTCATCGATGACTTTGGTTTGCTAATATAAAATACCTAGAGGAAAGGCCAAACTATACAACCTTGTGCACCTTAGATGCTGGAAAATAAGTATAAGTATAAACTAAGAGTATAAACTAAGTATAAGTATAAACTAAGAGTAGTTGAGAATCATGTCACCTTTGAATGAGAAAGATAAAGTTCATCCAAACTATCACCTCCTCCTACCTTAAATATCTCGATTTTTTTCCTTTTTTTATACCACATGGGAAAGTCAGAGTAACCGAAGACTTCAGATGTTCTTTAATTAAATATGTAGGTAGTTCTGTCTGGCCAATTGCATTAGATTATCAACCAGCAATGAAAGAATGTGGTCATTAAAAGAGTTAAAGTGAAGGTAGGAACCTTCATTTTAAATTTGTGCTCTGTGCTACTTTTGGGATACCAAGATGGATGTTATGATGAATGAGGGATAGTAAATGAAGTTGCTGTGGACATGTTCCCCAAGAGTTTTATGTAATGACATGACATTTAAAGACTTAGGCATGTAGCAGTGGATTCCTACTACCTAAGGGATTTATTTTCATATAAAGTTTGAAACTGATCAAATTTCAAATAAAAATGATGAGTTAAAAACCAAATTTTTATCTTTATAACCTTGGTCCTGATAGTGCTATGATAAATGCTTAATTTGCATATTAATGCTGTCTCTGACTTTAGGTAAAATTAATATAAAGATCACAAGATCTTCTTAGTCAACAGGGTTACATTTATAGCCTGCTAATATTAAGCAGCTACAATGTCCCCTTTCACCTGCTATAATGAGCACAATACTCCATGAGAGAGATATTTGTACTGAATGATAGGTATAATGAAGTGTCTTCAATTTTAGGTTCTTTACAGGGGCAAAGAAGTCAGTTGTATAATGGGAAAACTCCTCAGAGCAGAAGGTCAGGTTGCTTATTCAAAGGTCATACCATTTAGTATAATTGATTTAAAATACCCCTTGTTTTAATAGACATTGGTCAGAAGTGGGAACAGAGCAGAAAAGAGGTATTTCATGTGCAAGGAAATTGGATCATTAAAGCCTGATGCAAAATGTTATTTTAGGAGAGCAGGCAGGCCAGAGGGAGTGTAGTTAAAATACCCTAGTACCATGTTATCTGATACTTCATTGTTCATGATATAGCTATTCAAATTAATATGATAGTATTTTCATCCCAAGATGAAAAATTGCATTCCTACAGAATTTATGTAGGAAAATTAAACTTCACAATTAAGAAATTTAAAACTTATTTTGTAAGACTAATTAAGCCAAAGTTATTGTGGGAATTTTAAAATATAGCTCGAATTCATTGAGAGCTGGAGTCTATGACCTCTCCCCTTGAATAAGGGAGAATTTGGGACTACAAGAGAAAAAAGATACTTCCGAGTCTAGGTCACAAAAGAAGAGAAGCCATTGTCTTGCTGACTGCAGCACTTTCACAAGCACTCCAAGGTTGCCATGCTGTGAGGAAGCTCAAACTAATTCATGCAGGAGACAGCCTGGGTAAGCCCTGATACTGTGTGGGAGAGAAAACAGGCTTCCAGTGCAGAGGCCCCTTCTCTTCCAACTCCAGCCACCATCCAAGTACTGCTTCATGAAAGACACTGAGGTGGATCTGTGCTGCCATGCCCTTCCGGAATGCTTAGCCTCAGAAATGATGCAGCTCACAAGAAAATGATTGTGATGTTACGACATTAAGGTTTGAGTTAACGTTTCATGAAAGAACAGATGACCAGAACAAAATTTGCTCTCTGGAAGTAGAGTGTTTCTGTAACACACATCTAAAACAGTTGCTGTTGGTGGTGTACCTGAGTAGAGGGTAGAAGCTGAGCTGGCTTGAAAAAACTATTCATGGAAACTAGATGGGCCTCAAGGAGGTTGTTAGAGAGGGCTTAACAAAACTTGAGAACAATGTTACTTGAAGATGAAGAAAAGGTGAGGCACTTCATATAGGACACAAGGAGTACTTCGTGATTATTGAAGCTAGTTCTGGAAAGCCTTCACAGGAACCCTCAGCTACCATATAAGCAGCCCAACAGCCCTGAGGTCACCAGAGCTCTGAGGAAACTCAAGATAACTTCTATGACCAGACAAAATGGAGATGCTCTGGAACAATATGATGTGCAAGAGAGAGTGCCTTGGCAGACCCTAGATTTCTCCGCTGTTCCAGCTCCCGCATTGTCTAACAGCTACCTCATGAAAAACCTTGAACTCAGACTGCTCAGTCTAGTCCTTCCCAACTTCAAAGGACATGAAAGAGAACTGCACAGATGTTGATGTTTTAAATCACTGAATCTTGGTTGATTTGATAGATGGAAATAAACAACCAGAATGGTCACATTTAGATCAAATAATGCCCTTTTACTTGTTTCCATTAAACATGTAGAATAATAGCCTATTTAATAAAAGACTATTAATTAAATTATGTACATCTTAAATTAGAAGTGCTAATGATTATTTTACTGCTTTTCATTTATTATATATTGTTCACTAAAACTCTGCAAGATTTTCCCTCTACTGTATTTCAATGTGAGGATGTTAAATGTTTTTGGACATCTGTAGAAATATGCACAAATAGATACATTTTGATGCATGCTGTTTTCTGAGCAAACACTTAGTGCATTTCTTTCTGACTTTCTCATTGTCTTAAGTCATTCATGACTTTCTCATGTCTGATTCAAGTTCCAGTTCTCTGAGATAGCAACTTAGAGGCTTTAGAGGAAGACACATTAAAATTTATAGGTACTTTCCCAATAGGAGTGTCCTGAATTTCATGTATACTAGATCTGAGTTCCTGGAAAGTGAGAATAATCTTACACAGAAGTGCCTGTTTTTTTGTTTTGTTTTTTTTTTTCTTTGCATAAGCAAGATTTTTACAAAACAGAAATTCAAGGTTACAAAGAGATTGAGCAATAAGAAATAATAACTAATAATAAAGTTTCTGAAGTTTATCTATAAATTGTGAAAAATTTTATCTCCAAACTGCAATCTCTTCCAACAGTCCCTACCTCCCCACTCACTTCCCCCAAGCCAACTGGGAAACAAGTCGGGGGCGGGGGGAAGGATATGTCAGTCCTGCAGGAATGAGACAATATGTGGTCTGGAGGGTTGGGGCTGGCTCTGTGCTGCTCGGGGAAGTGGCGCTGATACATCTCTAGCCATTCTGCTTCCTGAGATGTGCCTGCCTCATTTTGCAATGGTGTGACAGCTGGTGATGCTGGCCCACCTCCCTAAGGGAAACATGCAAAGAGGCAAGGGAAAAACATTCCCAGTGGCACGATTTTAGCAGGGACTGTGAAGAAGCAGTGCGCTGAGTGTAACAAAAGTGCCAGCAGCAGCAGTGAGAAGAGTAATATGGGTGGGAGTGTGGCTCACAGAACACCTGTGTGATGCCTGTGAGGTCGGTGGGAAGACAGGGTTTCTGAAACCCCGAGTCTCCTGCTACTGCACAGAGAGAGCCCCTGGCATGGGATGAAAGTGGAGGAGGGTCCTTGAGAGTTCTAGAAGGCATCTGAACATTGCCAGGGTGGGGTGGGGGGAGGGGAGAAGAGGTAGCGGGAAAGGTTTGCTCAAGAAGAGAGATGACTTATAACCCCTTGACTTCCTTGCTGGTATAAGAAATTATTATACTAACACGTAAAGAAAATAAGTGTTTTCCTTCTTCCTTTCTCAACAGAACTAGAAAGTCCATGAGGGAAAAAAAAAACAAAACAAAAACAAAGAAAAACAGAAATACTGGGAAACGGTTCACCCACACATGGGCTCCTTAACATTAAAATTCATTATCCCAACCGCACTGAAGGCCAGTGAGGGGACTTGCTTTCATGTTTGATGGACAGTCCTTTTAAGTTATATTTATTCTGTGTTTTTCCCCTCCTATCATTCTACGATATTTGGGGTGTATAAAGCAGTTTATGTCCAGGCAGCACAAAATATTATACAAGACATCTAATTTCTTTTCAATCTCGGGAATTTCATATCCATGTGAAAATTTTCTAGTCAGGTCCTATAAATTCAAAGATGTGCATTTAGTACACTTACACCAGGGGCTTTTAGATGATGAGAACTGTCAGAGGCTATATTTAGACGGAAGGCAGGCAGCATTTCTATAAATAGGGATGCCATAGAGGGGAGCCCTCTGGTTGCTGAAAGCAGCCTTTGGGGCAGACACCATGAGCGGGAACTCAGTAATGCTTGAATGAAGGCCACACAGGGGCCTGGGCACTGACAGTCCCTCCTGGGAGCTGGTGAATGCGGCAGATGGCTCTGCTATTAAAGACATATTTTGCCCTACTTTTTTCTGCAGTGATGGTAGAAGAAAGTGAGTCTATCACTTTTAGGACAGCCTCTAAAGCAGACACGTACCATAATTAGATTTCAGTTAGCCAGAAGGAATCTAGATGTGTCAGGAAGAGTTTGGAGCTTAGTGAGAATTCAGTCTTTAACTCAGTTTTTTTTTTTTCTTTACCAAGGGACAAAAGCAGAAAAGTGTGCACCTAGAAGTTACTGCAAGGAGCCTTAGTTGCTAGAGGACAGAGAGAGCAAGGGGAGAACAAGGAGCAGGTGAAAATGGAAAGGTAGGCAGTGGTCAGCGATAAAGAGAAAAATTCTGGATTTTATTCTGAAAGTAAGCAACGTTAATAAAGAGGTTTTGGCTAGGAAGCTCCAGTGTTAACTCTTGAAAACAGAAAATGTAAGAATTCTGAAAGCCTGCTAACAAATCCCTCTGTCCAACTGTGGACACTTCATGCATCTCCCTGTGGAGCATACACAAATATCCCACCTAAATCCATCAGGTCTCTTCTCTTAGCTAAGGAGGTTCACTTCATAATATTTTTCTTAGCTAATGTGGTTTTGCATTCCTTCATTTCCCAAATTTTCCTTCTTTGAATAAAGCTAGGCATTGGGCCGTAGCATGAGCGCCGCTCCCTCTGAGGCAGGCCAGATTGGTGCCTTGCTCTCCTCAGGGCTGCTCACCGAGGGAGAGCCAGGGGCCAGCCGCCCCATCCCCGCTACCTACAATCTGGTTATCCAATTAGGTCATGATCCGCAGTGGTTAAAGATACTCCTTTCTGCGGTGCTAGTCAGTTTGGAGTTTCAGAAGGGCAGTGGAGATTACTGCCCAGCTGCGCTCTATGCAGACAAATGAATGGTAGAGGCATCACTCCATCCAAATGCCCCATGAGAAGAGGTAAACTGGATGCTGATTGTTGAACTGAAATCTGTAAAAAATTTGCCAAGAGTATCAAGTAAGTTGGAGTGGGGTAGACCTGAGTCTGCTCATTATTTCTTCCTCACTATTACCGAAGGATTACTGCTTCTTATCAGGAAATTCATTTTGCTTCCTTGCTTCCAGCATCAACTCAAAGCACTCAGATTTTCAAGTGGGGTATATTGAAATAGACTTCAGTTTCTTTATGTCATTTCTGGACTCCATTTTTTAAGTTCTTTCATAACCTTATTAGGTATTTTTAACTAAATTAACATAGCTCGAATAAGTAACCCAGTGTCTGGTAGCTTACCTAACCAATGCAACCTTATTCTATATAATCCAACCAACATAACCTTCAATTTATAGAGAAATTGAAGGAACTTCAAGTCAGGAGTTATTACAGTAGTAAAAGTATGGGAAGCACTGCCTCTGGGGAGAGAGAAGGCACTGTGTTCACAATTGACCTTTTCATGATGGTGTGCCATCGTTCAACCAGATTGCTTGATGATTGGTTAAGTCTTATAAAAAAAATATTTCGTGAAGAAACTGGATGTTTTATTGCTACTGAGTTGTGGGTCTTAGCAGAGATAAGTGTTTGTTGCCCTAACATTAACTGCAAGTGGAATGAAATATAAAGAGGTAGTATAGTTCACTAGATAAAAGTATTGTGCTACTTTTAACAGCAAGCAACTTTTGTATTTGGAAAAGTATCCTAAAACGAAGCTGTGTCTCAAAATTCCAATGACTGTTGAAAACAGCTATGGTATTCAATAAATCTGGGATGCTTAACGTTACTGCCTTGAAAGTATAACTTGAGACAAGATATAATCTTGCTCATATTCATCAACGTAATTGGTAAGTTAGTCTAATGAAGTTTCCATAGGAGTATTGAAAACCACAGCAAAGGTATGGAAGCAACCCACATGTCCAAAAATAGATGACTGGATCCAGAAGATGTGGTACATATACACAATGGAATACTATTCAGCATGGAAAGAAGATAAACACATGCAATCTGCAGTGACATGGATGGAATTAGAGGGGATCATACTCAGTGAAATAAGCCAGAAAGAAAGAGAAAAATGTCGAAGGGTTTCACTTATAACAGGACTATAAGGAAACCAAGTAGGAGAGAGACGCTCAGCAGGCGGGGCGGGGGGTGGGGGTGGTGGAGGCCGTGGTGGAGGAGGGGAGGATAAGGGCACAAAATGGAGTAGAAAAGAACACAAGGGACCACAGAGATGGATCACGGGTGAATTGGTGGTGGGTTAGCCAAGGGGAATACAAAATGTAAAAGACAAGATTAACAATAAAAATATATTTAAAAATAAAATAAAATGTATTTATCATTTGTACCAACTGAATGCACTTTTCCTGAAATTAAAGCAGGATTAAATTATAAATCTTTAAATTCATTTCATGTCAGAATCTTATCAATATACAAAAAGTTAGAGATATAAGGTGCCAACATATTCAACACAATAACTTGTATATTTTTAGTATCATACTATGAACATTCTAGACGTTATGTGATTTTTTTTCAGATATTTCAAATACTGAAAGTAGGGTCCTATAAAATATAACTATTTGTCTACTCATTTTAATAGTACATGTCACATTTTTATATTAATACAGATCAGATTTGCATAACCATTGATTTTTGTTGGATTTTTACCAATGTTATGATTATTTAATGTCTTTATATAAATCTTTGTGTTGTTACGGAAAATATTCATTTTGAAAATCTACATTGTATAGAAGGACATGTCTTTAATGAGTACAAATAAAAAAGTCTTACAGTTCATCTAATGTTTGCATTTTGTGATGCAAATTAACAGGGAGAATATGAAAAGAAGTGCATTTCAACTATTTTTCATGAAAATGTTGTCTTTGTTTTGTGCAGAGCATGTAGAATATGCCCTTTAATTCAGTAAAAATTTTTAAAAGGTAGATATGCTTTATTTATTTATTTTTAAAGATTTATTTATTTATGCATACAATATTGGGGTACAGACCAGAGGCCTGGGGTGGCGAGAGGGTTCACCAGAAACAGAGTGGGGAGCAGAACAGGCAGATCAGAAATACACTGCTGAGGGGAGCAGTGGGCGAGGCAGGAGAGGTCTGCCGCGCCATGTGGGATTCTCCCCGGCCGGGCCTCAAACTCACATCACTGCTGCCGACAGCTAAAACAATTTTCAATGACCAAGTTTCTGAAATTCTTTTTTTTTTTTCTTTGCATATGGGAAATTGTTTACCAACTCTTATTTTTATCTGAAATGTGCTTTTCTTCTTTTCGTGAAAAAACTTTCTGCTGATGAATTGAATGGATATTTAATATTTTCATATGCAGCTTAATATTTGGACAATCATCCCAGGCATTTTTCAATGGATACATTGTAGCTATCATCTGTAAATGTTTGCTTTCTACCTTTTTTATATCTTCCCTGCCTGAACATTTGGTAATCAATTATAATAACTGTTTTTAGTTTCATCTGCTAATCCCAGCAACTGTATCAGTTTTGGATCTGTTCTGGTAATTTTTTCCTCACTATGGATTGTGCTAAATGACTTTTAAGTCTGACAATTTGTGATTGGGTATTCATTGTGAATTTTACCTCACTGGGTGCAGCATATTTTTGTGCCCTTTGAATCTTCTTGACTTCTGAAGTGCAGTTATGTTACTGGGAACACTTTGATCTTTTCAGATTTTCATTTAAAGCATTTTCGTCTACAGCTAAATTATTACCAAGTATGGAAGAGGCAAGATATGCCTGACCGCTTTACCCAATGGCCTATGAAGAATGATACTTCCTGGTCTGATTGATGGTAACAGGCACTATTCCTGGCCTGAGGCGGGGCCACACAGACTTCCTTTTAATACTGTGGATTACTGGATTTGGTTTGTTCCCAGTCTCCGGGAGTTTCCTCACATGTATGCATATTCTAATCAAGACTTGGTTGAAACACTGAGGGTGACGGTGACCTTCTGCAGCTCATTGAAGCTCTTTCCCTCTGCTACCCTCTCCTATTTTTCTTTCTGGTGAACTGCAATTTTAGTTTACTGGACTCTCAGTTCCATTTCAATTTCAGTTCTCTAGTGAGAACCAGTTCTCCAGGTGCTGCAGCTGGGCTCTCTCACAACAGGCAAGTGGAGCAACTTATGGGGCGCACCCCTGTGTTCCCAGTGTCTCATGGATCACTGTCCTATATTGCTCATTACCCATATTGCAAAAAAACACTGTCTCAGATTTCATTGTTTTTTTTTTTCCTCTTAGGATTTCAAGTGGAACAGTAACTCTTCCATCTTGGTGAGCAAGTGAATCTCATTGTCTTATCAGTTTCTCTTTCCTGAAAGTGCTCCAGTCAAGGTCACCCATGGACTGCACATTGCAAAATCCAATGATGAGTTCTCAGATTTCATTTTACTTAACCAGTGAATTATAGTTAGCAGTTAACTCACTTTCTTTAAAATGTTCTTTTCACTTCTCTATAATTCTCTTGGTTTTCCTTTAACAAGTTACTTATAGTCTCCCTGCTGAATCATTCCATGTCCCCAACTTCTAAATATTGCAGTGCCCTGGGACTCAGTCCTAACACATCTCCCTTGTGTCTCTACACTCAAACCCCAGGTGCTGTTACAAGTTTCAGGTTATTTAACTTTGGATACTAACTCCTAATATATAGTTAGTTTTCCAAATCTGTACACTCAAGTGTCTACTCAAATTTTACATGTGGAAAGGCATCTTAAACTTGTTATTTCTGAAAATCAACTCTTAATTAGCCCATCCCTCTTCGTAGTAAATGGCAGCTCTGACTGCTTTGGAGAAAGCTTTGGCACCCCCTTTAGTAGTGCAGGGGCCAGGATGGCACTGGGAACACAGGTTCGCTATGGAGCTACACAGACAGGTCTAAAGGGAAGGAGTTCTGGAGCCCTTGGTGGCTTTGGCAGGCTTTTATTGGTTTCTTGTGGAGAGGGAACCAGGTACAGGGCAGGCAATGGGGCCGGGGGGCCGGCAGACGAATCTTCACCTTCTTGGGCTCTCTGCTACACCCCGAATGGTCCTCTGCTCCACGCTGTATTCTCTGCTGCTTTTTGCTGCTGATGCTCTGCTTGTAAGCCCAGTCTCTGGCCCAAGTGTGCCCACTCACACAGGCCCACACCCTACTCCGGGTGTCTGCCGTTGGGCATCGTGCGCGTGAGCCTGCAGAGGTTCATCATTGGGGAGGGCGGGAAAAACCTGAAAATTCTCACTTACCCTACGGGTAGCTATTTTCTCCACAAATCTTATCTACTAGCATCTAGGCAACTCTATCTTACAGCCTCCATTTGTTTCCAACCTAACCCAAGTCAACACCTCTCAGCTGCCTGATTGCAATAGTCTCCTAGCTGGTCTCTCTGCTCAAACTCCTGGCTTTCTAGAGTATATCTTTCACAAGACATCTTAATTATTAATTTCAAAATGTGGACTGGATGGTGTCACTCCTACACTTAAAATATGATGGTGTCTCCCATGTCACATTAAGATAAAGTTTTTACTTTTACCATCAAGGGACTGTATGTTACTAGGAGTAAGAAGTTTCCTTATTCTCTATCTATAGTGACCTCCTTATTTTCTTAAAATATGGAAAGCACACTCCTGTCTTCAGATCTGAACCACTGGAACTTAGTCTTCCTTCTGCCTATTCACTGGAGTACTGTCCTCTGGCCTGGCTGGCTGACTTCATTGTTTCTTCCAGGTCTCAGCTCAAATGACAACTAATTAGAGGATCTCTTCTGACCATCTGACATGACAGCACACTCTCCATTACCGACCCCGCCATGTCAATTAACTCTTTTATTGAGCCACATTTTTCTTCATAGAACATATCTTATTCAACAGCTTAAATATCTATGAATTCCCAACTCTTTATTCTGGATTCTTCTAAGAAGCAGGGTTGTTTATAGATACATGACTAGCCCTGGCACTCAGTAAATACTCAAAATGTATTTGTTGAGTGAGTCTGTAGTCACAGACACTGATGATCAATGCAGCTGCTACAAAGTGAGACTAACTACCAGGTAAATTTTGATGCTGGATGTAGCAGCTTCTTCTGAGGTTCTCTAAGGAATTCCTGAAAGATATCAGTCAGTGAAGCCATATGTGAACATGTCTTTTGTATTGGCGCATCAAAGTATTTAACACAATTCAAAGTTGTTGCGCCCAGCTGCCCCCCCTCAGGTCGCTTGACAAGGTTGAGGCCTGGAGTCAAGGACCTTCAAGGAAGCCATCCTTCTTAGGAGGTGGGGATGCGACATCTCTGCCCATAAGCAATTTTAGTACAAACATTCTTATAGACTTAAGTAAAAATAACGGCTAGTGTCTTTAGTATGCCTGCATGCATGTAGCCCTTCCCTCATTGTCTAAGACCCCATGAATGGGTCCGGGCGCCGGGCGGTTTTTCTGGTAAGATTACATTTTTGCCTGGTCAAGGATTAATGTTCATATTTTCATCTGTATAATTGGCGTTTTTTTATATTTCCAATACTAAATTCAAACACTCTTTACCCCTGTCTCCAATCTACATACTCAGATTGGACATCTGTAATTAAAAAATAATAAGAAAGGGGGAAGTGTCACAGACAAGGTCATGCCGTGGGCAAGGAGGCTTCAGAAAAAGCCTTCCTCAAAATTAGTTTTCCATAATAAATAAATTAACCAGGAAAGTCAAAACAGGACAACTGACAAAAGAGTTAAAAACAATCAGCCTGTTTTCAGCTGCACAACTCCTTTGTGCCTCACACTACCGAGACAAGTACTGGGCTGTTATAGTTGATAATAATAATGTCCTTGACAGGCCACAAACCACCACTCAGAACAAAGCACAATTGCTTCTTTCTCACATATTTTTCATCTTAAGGAGTTAGCTCAAAAGGGCCTCTAAGGTCAAGTAATGAACATCCCCTCTAGTTTCCTAGCAACTAACTATTGGCCAGGACATCTAGGCCGCAGCGACCTCTAAAACAAAAAAGAGTTAATCGTTATCTAAACCTTTACATACTTTGTTGGAGTAGTCACCAAACATGGATACGGTCTTAAAAATACCTTGTTTCTGCAAAAACTATGTAGTCATATAATTTTGTACTTGCTTGCCAATCTTTATAAAGCCCTGTGATCCGGCAATAACGTAGAACAGATTAATCACTCATTTTGTGTGTGTGTGTGTGTGTGTGTGTGTGTGTGCTGTCTCTCACTCTCTTCTCCTCGCATCGTGCCGACGCCTTCCACACTCTCCCCAGGACCTGAGAAACATCGGTAGGAGCCGGCTTCCGACACAAAGTCATCACGTGGAAGTATTTTCTTCTCATGATTTCAAGGAAATAGAACTCTGTCTCCAACTGAGTCAGCCTTTAAATTTCCAGGGTAAGTAAAGGATTATTTTCAGGTCTTTTCTAATGTTTTGATTAGGTCAAAATGGTCCTTTTTTCCCTCCAAAAGAGTTAGCCACCTGGGCACATGATGAAAATATTCTTTCAGTGATGTGAAAATTCACCATTTTCCTGATTTGATTTTAAGCATAAAAGAATGTTTCACTTATTCTGCTGCAACAAAGGCTAATCAATCTATTCCTTTTATCCCCCAATGTTATTTCAATTTAGGACTTACAATTTATGCAACACTAAGTTTGAATATGTGTTATTATTTTTTTTGTAAATAAACATCTTTCCCCTCAATTTTGGCAATTGAAGATTTTCTACCAAGAGAATGTTTTAATGAAAGTTCTCTGAGTCTCTTATAGGGCCCCTTCTATTGAAATAGATTTTTTAATTGATAAACCATCGATGTAAAACACTATATAAAAGTCTCAGGGGTATAAATGATTTCTTGCATATAAAAAAAGGAACTAAGTGGGGGAAGCAACTTAATATTTTTCTGTTTATAATAAGATTCCATAAATCTGGGGAGACATGCTAAGGCACAAAAATAGGGAGAGTATGAGACTATTAAGTACCTAGCACATCATTTTTAAAGACCAGAAAAAGAATTATGAAGGGTTGAAATAATGTATATCAGAAAGGGATGGCAAATGTGTAAGAGACATAGTAGCCCTACGATAGGACACTCTATGTTTAAGAAAATGGGAGAAATAAAAACACTGCAATATTTAGTTAGAACTATCTCCCCCCCAAAATACCAAAATATAGGGCATATATGCCAAAAAAAAAAAACTTTAGTTAATTGTAAGGAAGTCTTATAGTCTCATTATTACAAGTAAACATAATTTCAATTTGTATTATAATTTTAGAAACTGTATTTTCACCACATTTAAATCTTCTAAGGAAGTTAGCAAAGAATTTCATTCCTATTTTACTGATTAGAAAACAGGATCAGTTAGGAAAAGTGAATCTCCCAAGGTTATGCAATTAGCCCCTGTTTTTTGCAAATGGTCACAGAACATGCTTTCCTGGTGGAATGGTGAGGAAGATGCAATTAGAATAGCACATAATAGCACATATCAGGGTCCGTTTAATGAATTGCATAGCCACTGCTCAGACTTTAGTTATTAATCAACATGATGATCCTTTGCTTTGGGGAAAACAGAGAAAACATTTGCAAGATCTTTCTGACTTGCCTCAGTAAGACAATGAATCTCTTCTGCTTTATGAACCTTTGCCTCTCACTACTCCCCAGAACTTTTCCTAGGAAGAAAACAATACCACTTAGTGGGACCACTTTTCTCTGCTACAGATTGTAGATACGGAAGCAAAAACTGTAGCTCCTTCCGGGAAAGTCCTGGAGGTATGTGCTTGCAGTATCAGAGCTCCTAACACTTCCTGTTACATGATGCCCTCTGCTCTACCAATGGACTTGGCCTGGCTGGCCCCTGAGGGCATTTGAGTCTGGCCTATAAGACACTCAAACTTTCAACACTGCTGCCCTCTGTTTCTCCTCACTGAGTTGAAGAGGATCCCTCCCTTACCTTTATTTCATCCATGATCAAAGTAAGTGCCAATCAGTTGACTACTTCCATCAGGAGAGTCTACTTGCTCTATCTACACACACTGGCTAGGACTTCTCCCTCCAGCATTACAGAAAGCTCTTTTTGAGCAAAATTATTTTCAGAAATGCAACACAGTGATTTTTTTTCTAAAGGTAAAGTTAGAATTTCCATTTAAAAGCCTTAGGGACATTATGGTTGAGGAAATGCATTCTTTAGTCATAAGACTTGATCCTATTGTCCCCAGAGATGACAGTGGGTATTTTGCTAGAGTAAGGATAATAAAATTAAACCTGTCATTCTTGCTTAGGCATATGGAAGTGAATGTATGGCATTTGCAGTGCTGGCTCAGGCTCCTAGACTGGCGTAAAAGGAGCAAGGGATCCATTTTCAGTAGCAGGGACCTCTGGCATGAGTGCCTTCTGGAGAAGGTCACTGCCCAAGGTCACAATCTCAGTTTTCCCTAAAGAAACATACTGCATGATGTAGAGGTTTTAGCGTTTTTTTTTTTAGATCATTAATAGCTATTTTATTCTATATTCAAGTGCCCTAAAACACAAAGGGAGTCCTGGATGACTGCTGGCTCTAACTCTCCTGCCAGCAAACAACCACCCGTAATAAACCTTGAGCTGTGCATGACTCTAGACATAGCCTGGATTGGAGGACTAGAATTTGTCATCAGGCAAGACAAATAATTCAGGCAAAATTGTGAGACCCAAGCAATACTAGGGCTTTAGCAGGCACCCTAATGTACAGGCTTCAACAACAAAAAGATTCAAATGTTTAATGATATGAATTTTTGTTCATTGCCATGGGTTGAGTTAATTTCATAGTAAAATGTTCTTTCTATAGAGATGAAAGATTTTTATACTATAAACTTTTATATTTACTCATACTCTACTATCCCATACCCAGCATACTCAGGCATTTACTCAAGCACATAGAAATATAGAAAGAGACTAGAACACAAAGGGTAATGTGTCCACTAAACAAAATCCTCACGTTTTAATCACACAGACTGTGTTTTAGAGCATTCTCTATAAGTGGTGCTATTCTTTAAGGAATTGTGGCTGCTTCTCCTATACTTCAAGGTTTCTATTGGCTCATAAATTTGTATATTTTAATTCTTTGCACCCAACTATTAAATTATTAGTTGTCATCTCTTCTCTTATATGTGGGTCTTATTTTACCAGAGGACAGGTTTATTTTGTCTATCACTTTGAGTAATAAGATTTTCAATAATATTTTATTTGTTGTATCTGTTAACAGTTAAGATTTTACTTAAATGATAACACTTTAAGACTGTATAAAGATAGCAAAAGTTTTAGTTAAGGAAAACAGAATTCATGGTAGAATCTACAAGCAAATTTCGCATATGTACACACACATACTAACACAATTACAATAAATATGCAGTGTGGGAATTCAAAATTAACCACAATTCTCTCTTCACTACAACATTAATGAATCGCTGAATACTAAATGTGTCAGGGAAATTACTTTTTCCTCATTACTCTTCTTCTGGTACCTGTTTACCTGCCTCTTTGTATCCACTGAAGTCCAAGTTAGATTTATAAAGTCTCCGCAGTAGAAAATACACATTAACTCTATGGTTCGTTAGTTTGTTACAAATGGTTAAAATTTAGAATTCTTAAATATGTAAATTATTTTAAAATCTCTGTTTTATTTGATAAGGAAGACACAGATTTCAACAAATGCACCAAGTTCAGGTTGTAAGGCTCTCTGCTACTTACTACTACAATGACATTTTTTTTTTGTCTTCTGTCAAGCATTGAGAGGGATTCAGAATCTTCCCTGATTCTTTACAGAAACTGGAAAATTACTGGTTTTAGTGTTCTCAAGATTAGTTACCCAGTTTGTGCTTTTTTTTTTTAAAGCTCATTGTTTTATAATTATTTCCATCTATTTCTTATTTCTTATTCTCTCTGACAAACCAGTGGTGGGACCTATAATATAAAACAATATAAAACTGTCAGATTTGTACTATATACTATTGAGCATTTTACATTTAACTATTTTGTTACTGGGAATGCTCAATTTTTTTCCACATAAATTAATGGTAATAGTATATCTAGATTAAAAAAATAGCCTACTAACTAATACCAAACAGGAACGTTCTATTTTCAGGTAGTAGGGAGTTCCTATATATTAGGAGAAACCTTTATTCTTCATCTTCTCTGCAGGTAACTGACTACAATAGATGACTTCAGACTCAAAAGTGAAGCATTCTGAAGCAATTGACTGGAACTAAGATAGGATGTCCCTATTTTATAAAGCCATTATTCTTTGAAGAGCATATGAATTGTCAGGTCCCTAAGAAAAGATGGCAAAGAGGCAGACTCAAATGTTTCTCTTCTGTTTGTTATACCGCTCATTCTATTTTACTCTCTTCACATGTGATTTGAATATACTTTTGTTTCTTTGCAGTACTCATTACACTTTTGACTCTCATACTCATATATCATCCATTTAAAGACTTGCTTATTGGGAGCAAGCCCTTCTTGAAGAATGGTAGCAAGCAAGGCGGAGGTCCAATTTGTCTGAAGACAAAATCAGCTTACCTTTCAGAATAATCTTTTAAAAATTCTCTTACTCTGTATTCAGTAGAATTGATAAGACCCAACTTTATACTGACCAAGGCTGCACTAGTGCTTTAGTGACTGCTTCAATTACTTTCCAAAAAGTTCATGTGCCAGAAATACCCATAATGATACTCACTGTGCATTTCTCACAAGAACTTCCATATCTCAGTCACCTGCCACTGAAAACATTTCAGCACACAATGCTCCATGCTCATCTATAATTTATATCCCCTGCAATGAGCTGCCTGCTGCCTGCCCCACAGGCATTTTCTTTGAGCATACCTCACAGCTGCTCATTGAAGTCCCCGTGTTAGAACTGATTAAAGCACTGAGGTAGACTTAAACTTCCCCAGAGTCCAAGGTATGACAGAAAGTGAAGGAGAGTTCCCGGTAATCAGAGTGGACCTTCAGTCATATAGCCACATGGTACATGTTTAACAGAGGACTTGCCAGCATTCTATTCTTGGTTGGGTTCCTAGTTCTGGGCAAGGTAAAAGATGTCATTACAACATGAACTGCTAGTGAGTAGGATAACTTCCTCCCCATCACACCAATGATCTTGATTTACTTTCTTGATTTTATACGACATAGTAGGGACCAAATGCAAAACATTTTTGTTAAAATAGAACATCATCAAAACAAGGCCACTTGCCTTTAATGATCTGTTTCATAATGAACACGGATATTTGATAAAACCGGAGCTAACTTAAAATTTCTCAGGCAGATTCAATGTATTCTGAGAGATTTAGCTTCAAGAGAGCTATCCAGGGCACCGATACCTCTCTTTTGGGGATTCTGAATTAATACAGTGAATTCTCTATGTATAAAATCTGATGCATTCTTTTCTTGAACCATGCCCTGTAATTTTCAACTACTCTCATTTTAGCTTTGACTTTGACCTCATCCTTCAGAGATAATGAGATAACTCATAAGTCATCCCCCTGCCTAATCTCTAGACATCATGTTGCTTACTTAAGTCTAGTACTAGAAGGTACTAAGAGGTAGATTAACTGAAATACCTTATTCTCAGGTCACTATCTTAAGCATTGTTTCTGACTTCAACAATTTAAATGGAGTTAAGACAGAAACTGAATATCTAACACACATGAATTTTGTTCCTTTGTTGTCAAGATTGCATCCTTCAAGTATCCAAGGAGAATAACTACCATATAGGAGTTGAAAGCCTTTACTCCAAGGAGGAAAATGCCAGTCATACTGACCAATAAATTAAGAGGACCCATGGGTTTACTTAAAATTTAGAGTTGGATTCATCTGTTTATAAAAATAATCCAAAATCCAGTCATGATTAAATCATAAATTTCACAACAGGAGTCTTGCACAGAGATCTGGATAATGAAATTGCAGCTCTGAAGATTTCTGAGGTACCTTGTGGGGCTCTCTGGAATTAGAGGAGAGGCATGGTATTGACCTAAGATGATCTACAAGCAATAAGAGACTTCTCCAACTGTGGCCCAAGGACAATAATCAAATATCTGCTGGAATAAAGGGACACACCAGGACAAACTTCCACAAGCAAAAGAGGAAAAACAGGAAAGGAATATCAGTATCTGTGTCAGCTCTATCACAGGACTCAAAGAAACCACATTTCCATGACATACCTTGGAATCTGAAAATAAGATATCAACTAAGTTTGGGTAGGAAAAAGTCTTGATATTGACACTGGTCAGGCATGTAACATACAGCCTTTCACATCCATTTTGAAGACTCGTCCTTGAGTTTGTTTGCACTTTTTGAGAAGTTTTAATGCCCAAATGATTTTCCTTTGGATAATAATTAAAATCATTATAAATTATTATAGATTGAAGACAGGAATAGTGCAGATCAGTACCAATAAAATATATGTGAATGTTGACAAACCACTGCAGTTGAACTACAGCATGGAAGCTAATACCAGTATTACTGTTACTATTATTAAAATAAGTTGAAAATTAAGTGATTTGTAAAGTGCAGTTGGTTGACTTTCTTTAAAAGTCGCTTATATTACTATAAGTAAAACACATCAACATAGCATCTTAAACATTTTAACTTGGACAAGTTAGTCAAGTGAGATTTGTTAACTCTATACATAATTTTGATGAAGTGACTTCCTTAAGTGCCTAGGTCCATGTGTATTAGATTGGTGCTGACTACCAACAATTTGATGGCAAATGCCTTTCTCCAAATCCCTATATCATTTCAATATAATTAATGGATTATTTCTTATCTAGAGATAAAGCCCTGACAATATCACAAGTGACTGTTTTGAATAAGCTTTTCATTTTAGTGAAGAGTTCATACTGTGAAGCAGGCATTAGAGTCAGGTAATGTGGTGCTTATTGCTTGTGGGAAAATCAGGTTTTTTGCAAAACAGTATGTTCCAGACACTATTGGTTTCTCTTAATAAAGTATGTATCATCTCAGGGAGGAGAAGCAGGGTTCTATTCTTACAGAAATGGTGCTGATTATCAGCTTCTCAGTTTAACTACCTTTCCAAATTAAGTTTTGTAATGATTGGTATAGCAGAGAATGATATGTAATACTATGTGAACTCAGAAATTTGTCTCAAAAGATTAACTGTAACAATGCTCACTTTTTTAATCTTTTGGAGGTTTTTAATGTGGAGGGTGTTACATTTAATGACCCTCCTCATGATCTTAAAGAGAAAGATGTCTAACTTAATTACTTCAAATGGTCGTATTTCTGCTTTGCTCTACAACTTTAGTTGTGTCATATTCAGCTATCCCATGAAAGCTGACACTGCACTGCACAGATGTTTTCTCTTTCAAATACATATCAAGTGAACGCATGTACCTGACACCACACGGTTTACATAACATTCCATTTCATCAGATGAAGGTGCACTGAATATTAATTGTGAAGGTGGAGCAAATGAATTATCAGGTGGAGCAAATCACAAAATACAGCAGATATTTATGAGAGACTTCTAAGAATAAGTGGTCAAATGCCTCATTATATCCTAAGGATTGCTGCCGTGTTTTGGAGCAAGGGGCAAAATTAAAGAACAGATAACCTAATCTTGGTTGGATACATTCAAGCACTCATTGAAAAAAATTTCTCTACTGGTCCAGAAAAAATTCAACCACACAATTGAATGAGATTAAGTGTTTGCATTTCTAATATTTTCACTGTCTTTTTTTCTTATCTTCTTTTGACACTATTTCTTACACACTGATGTTTACTGCATTATTTTCTCTCATGAAGCATGACTTCCTGATTAAACTTATCCTCAGAATTTCAAATTACTGAATTTCTAAGTCTATTACTTCAAAATACAATTTATACGCTTAACTACTGCTAAACACAAGGATAATCTCCACCATTGGAAGCATGAAAATAAAATGATACAAAACTAGGAGTGGAAGTCTTCTGCCTGGAGTCCTTCCAGTGGTCTGGTGATGATAACATCAGAACCGTGGGGATAGAATGCAAAGGAGGAGATAGAGGAAAGAAATGTCCAAAGATTTAAAGTCCTACGGCACTGAAAACTAAAGTAGATCATTGAAATGTGAAGAAGGATGAATGGGATTATGATGATTCCTAAATTTTTGACATATCAAACTGCAAGGGGAATGCAAAAAGATGCCAGGGTATAGAACAGATAATGAGAACATTTCTGGAATTGGGGTTTGAGATGTGTTGAGGAAGTTTAAGTGAAGATAGCATATAAGGAACACAATAAAGGAGATTGAAATTCATGACAGAATCCTAAGCTTGAGTTGAAAACCCCGCCATAGACAATATTACACTGAGAAAACATGTATCAAGGAATCAGTAATGAATAGAACATTCAACACAGAATCTCTCATTTTACTGTTCCTTTACAATCATGATCTAATTGTTTTTTCATTTGGTGCAACTGCCTGTATCTTTCAAAATATCACAAATACTTTATGAATGTATGACTAAGAAAGAATAACATTCACTGTATACTATTTTGTATTATAATTTTGTAATAGGTCTACATATTGTTATTTAATAAATCACTTAAGAAAAAATGAATAAAAATAATTTAACCTTTGCAAGTGTTACAACATTTATAATACATAATAAAATTACATCAGAATCAGATATGCCACCCGTTTTACCAATATTTTATAACCATATTTAATGTTTTTGGAAGAAAAATGAAACAATATATTTACCTAGAATTTAAATTGCTAAGAGGTATTTGATAGGCAGGAATTAGTTCATAATAACTTGTTTTGAAATTTTGCTAGGCCAAAAATTATCATCTCATTCATATACAGGGATTCATATAAACTATGAATATCAACAGACATAAAAACAGAATACTATTTTCGAGATCTTCACAGCAGGCAGCAATACTGCAATGAGTCAAGGATACAAGTTAAATGCAAAGGAGGCTACCTAAAAGCTTTGAATACATCTTTGTTCAAGTAAGTAATTAATGTTCTTCTAATATTAAGTGTCTAAAAGGCTAAAAGAAAAGTTGGTGTTTCAATAGCATCTACTTCTTTTCATCTATAAAGTCGTTAAGAAGAGCTCCATTATCTATGCTAGCACATGAGTGTCTTTGGATAAACTTGCACTTTCAAGGGAAAGGGAAGTGATCAGCATTTTTCTCATAATTACAGATGCACACATTGCCCATTTTGTAGTGATAATTAGCTTCTATAGTGAGAAAAAAATAAGATTTAAAAGTCACAATAATTTTCATTTGATTAGATGTAAGAATAAATCTGAGATTAGTAATGCCAAGTTTGATGTACTTTGCAAAATAAGGATTGGACATTTGATTTTGAAGAAACAGAATTTTCAGATAATCAAGTTACTTACTTCAATGTTTTTGCCTCTTCCAGATCTATGGATTTAGAACCTCAATTGACTTACCTCCCACCACCTATGTATTGCAATAATGGTGTCCTTGTTATTTTCCCCTCTAGGCCATGAGCAGCTAAGGTAGGAACTATGTCTTTCTCTTCTTACTTCACTAGAATATCGAACTAGAATACTAAAGGTGTTAAGAATGTGCTTGTTGAGGTGAAAAATGAAATGCATGGTATGAAACATTATCAAGTTCTCTCGGGGTATTCACATTTGCTCTTGCTTTGATAAGCTCTCTCCCAGATATTTGTATGGGTCACTTTTCCACGTCTCTCAGGGCCCTGTTCTAATACCATCTCTTTGGTGAGACTGTCCTAACAATTTCAGGGAAAACAGAACCAACACACAACCTTCTATCCCTCACCCTGTTTTATTTTCTTTCAAGGCCGTTCCCTATGGTACTTCATTATGTCTTAAATGGATTTGTGAACAGAATATAAGTTATATAAAGAAAGAGAATGTCATTTGTGTTTGCAAACTTATCCTCAGAGCCTAGGATAAAACATAACACACTATCTATTTAAAGAATAGGTGATAAACATTTTGAGTAAAAACTGCAGGTAACTTAAAAATGCAAGTGAGAAGATGGATTTATAGATTATTTTGTAAACTCAAAGATCATGGGGGTTTGTCTGTGAGTGTAACTAGTGTGATCATACATTATAGTTTGAAAAAGATAATCTTGTTATTTAAATTGTATTCCTAAAAAATTGACATATTCCAACACCTAAAGGCAAGTTATAAGGTAGTTCATTTTAATTGATTCTTTAACCATTGAAATGGTATACGACTCTACTGGAGGTCACTGTTTGTGCTAATAGTTACAATCCCAAATGCTCCAAGAACCAGGTAACAGGAGTGTGTGGACTACTTAAAATGAGAGACAGTGAAGAGCTGTGAAAACTATAAAGGTAGGTTTCTTTGTTTCATCTATAGGGGACATTTGCTATGAAACCACAGTCAATTGTATTGCCATTTTGAAAAATAAGCCCACTGGTGCAGCCCAATTTATTTTTTAAACGCTTTAAGTCTAGATTTTTATATAAAATCTCCAAAATTTTAAATGTTGACAACTAATTGGGATGGGAGTTTTGATATCCTCTTAGTAGCACCTCCTTTGTCTCAACACAGCCAAGACATGAAACTAAAATCATAGGTATCTTTACTTAAAAATTCTAATAACTACTCAAATTTGGGGGAAAGGCTCTGAAATAGTACTCAAGCAAAACACATTACGTCTTCTGTCAAGATATAGTCTGTTTCTCCTAATTCCAAAAAATGATCTATTAAAAGATCATGCAAATTTATTTGAGGTTCTCATTTCATGTCTATGAATGAGAAACTGCACTTTCAAAGAATTATTTGAGCTATACTTTCCATTTAAATTGCTTCATTTGAGGATTTCCAGATTTCCTTGTCTGTATGGGTAGTATGAAATTTTACCATTACCTTATAAAAACCTTTCTTAGATGTTACAAGGACGTAAGCTTGACATTATTTTGTTTTAAATTTAAAAAAACACAAGTTTTGGAAGCATTTGACTAGCAACTTCTGTCTACATTCATGGAATATTGAATACTCAGAAACAATCTAAAGAAGTAGCCTCAGGAGAGAAATGGAGTTGATACTTAGAGGAAATGTTAAAGAAGGTGAATTAGAATAGAAGAAAATGGACCAAGGTGAAGTAACCCTATGGAAGAAGCTGGTGTATATAATAATGGTATGGTTCCCTGGTGGGTTATAGATGAGGGAATATTCAATTATAGAAAGCTAAATTATGAATTATAAAACTCCCAAGATGAGATCATTATCACTCTTATGTAATATGGATTAATTACATCAGAATGGTAGTGCTCTAAAAGGTAAATAGTAAGGAAACTGCCTTATCTTCTGCCAAAGAGAAATCAAAATTTCCAAACTCTACCAATTTTCTAATCTGCTAGCATAATGAAAGTCATATTTGTCCAAACATAAATTGATACATGACCCATAATCATGATAAATTTGGATAATGTCAACCTGTGTGAAAAGGGGGATTAATTACAACGAAATACCACCATGTTAAATGGTATTTATATAATGGTTGTCATAAATTGGGTTTATATAATGTTAAATGTAGACTGTCAAAGAGTTCAGTATTGTCTGACTGAAGATGAGGGTTCAAGACAAAAAGTCTTCCCAGGTTGCACAGAAGATTGAGTTGTGATGACTGAGAAACCTGGGTGAAGTAGAAATTGAAAAGTTTGAGATATTTTAAATCAGTGGAACAATGCCACAATATAAGAAGAGAAGAAACAGAAGGATGAAACAGATGATAAGAAGGGAACATCCATGACAGAATAGTGGAAAATTATGACAAAGAAAGGATGCTGTAGTGACTATACCTGAGGTAGGAAATCCTATACTTCCAAAATACTAACAAGGATGTAAACTAATGGTACTACAATAATATAAATATACACACACACAAAATAAGTGATACACAATGCAGTTAGAAGATCCACGATACATTTAGTTGAGTGTCCCAGAAGATTAGGAGGCAAAGAACGAGGAAGCAATATTTATGAAGACAACTGCTAGAAATTTCTAATAACTGATGAGTTCATCAATTCACGAGTACATACATACACTCAGGCATATACAAAAAGCCACAAATACAGATTATAATAAAACTTTAGAAAACCAGACAGAGAGAAATCTTAAAAGGGGTCAGAAAAAAGATAAATTGCCTGCAAAAGAATGACAAACTGACAACTGACTTCTTTCTATCACCATTGGAAGCCAGAAGACAATAGAAAAATACCTTCAAGCTAATAGAAAGTAGTTGACAAGCTAGTTTTCTACACAGTGAATATGCCTTCAAAGAATGAAGACAAATTGTAGATATTCTCAGAACCAAAACAAAATCAACCAAACAAAAATTGAGAATGTGTCATTAGCAGAAAACCCATACTGGGCCTCCCTGGTGGTGCAGCGGTTAAGTGCTGTGCTGTGGAGCTGTCGGCAGCGGTGATGCGAGTTCGACACCCGGCCAGGGAGAATCCCACATGGTGCGGCAGACCTCTCCTGTCTCACCCGCTGCTCCCCTCAGCAGTGTATTTCTGATCTGCCTGTTCTGCTCCCCGCTCTGTCTCTGGTGAACCCTCTCGCCGCCCCACACTTCTGGTCTGCACCCCAGCTTGTATGTATAAATAAATAAATCTTAAAAAATAAAAGAAAGAAAAAGAAAACCCATACTGAAATTATTTAAGGCTTTAGGCAGAGGAAAATGATCTCAGATAAAAATTGTTATAACATACATCTTCTAGAAAATTTTGTGTCAGTAAAATCTTAATTTTAATAAGTTTAGAGATAAATATGATAAACTATAAACAAATTTTGATCAAGTAAAATAAAAAAACACATTTAAACTTAACCATTTGATTATCTTACTTGATTCAGAAACTTTTCAAATATAAATCATAAAGTTAGAAATGGTATCGGCTACTGACAAAAAGGATATTTTGAGCCGCAAGTCTCTATTGTTCACAGTCATTTTTGCTCTAGATGCTCTTGTTCTGAACTACTTCAGGGGAGGAGAAAGTTTAGGAGATGAGGGATTTTGGGATTTCCAAAATAACTCTTATTATCCAATCTTTCTCATAGCTTAACTTAGCTAAATATATATAATTTGAATTTGAGTTTGAATGTGGGATATCCAGGACAGGAATCTTCAGGACATCTGTTCCACCAATATAATTTCAAAGAGACTAAAAGCTGAGATATCTTTTAAAATTACATAACTCTACACATATTTCTAACTTAAGTTAGAATATGTAAAGTTAGGGCCCAAAAATCTGTCTTTATAAAAATATCTCCAATTCTCAACTCAACATTAAACTGACAACAGGTATTCGGGGAACACAGTTCTAGACCCATTCTAACAAAATTTTGCAATTTGGGGACTTTAATTCAGAACAAGGACTAAAAAGAGGAAGCAGCCAAACCCTAAAGGAGTTTTTAGTCTAGTTGAGAGATAGATGTATAGAATAGTTTATATACTTATAAAGACTATGACAGTTGCAAGCATAGTATGAAAGAAAATAAAGTGATGTTAAGGATGGCTACCTGGGAGTGGTAGCACCTAGCAAATACTGAGGAATGAATTTGTGATGGGTTGGGGTTAGATGTGAGGAAAGGACCAGGGAGCATTGTAATAGTGGATTTTCAAGACAAAAAGGTACAATATAAAAGCCATGTTATTTCTAAGAGAAATACTTTGTTAAAATACTGTCTCTTGCATCCACTCTCTTTGCAACCCACCTGTCTTGCAACTCAGCTTCTGACGATAGCCAATTTGAGGACCAAGAGAAATTTACTAGTTCAAAACAATGAAGGCTGCTGCTGTGGATGCTGCTGTTGCTGAGGATCTCACACATGAATAACACTGTCATCCCTTGCTACTATGTCCAGAAAACTGTCCAAGGATTCAGACAGATGGGAGAAATTTGGAGATATTGGAAGGGGCACACGACACAGCCTGCAGTTGATGGGTCCCACAACACTGGTACCTGGGATCAACACTATAAAAATCCGAAAGAGGGACATTGTCAGTCTTCACTCCATGGGCCATTTCAAAGAGTTATATATCTATTTCAAAAAATAAGATAAAATAATTTCTCTCACATTAATTTGAATGGAGCTATTGCACCAAGACTTGGCAATTTCAGTGCTAGAGAAGAGATTGTTGCTGTTGCTATGGTTTCCATGATGGGGATGCTGTAAACCCATGAAACTGCACCAGTACAGTTATGCAACTCTACTGCAGAACATCACAATTATTTTTCCTGTGTTTTTCTTTTACTTTGGGCATCAGAAAAGCTAAAATCCACAACTCACAAATGAATGAAATCATCATAATAAATTTCTTTATTCCTAGAGTCCAATTATAATTTTCCATATACTTTAGGGAATAACTATTAAGTGTAATATTTTACAAAACTACATTTTCACATGTTATACATCTTTCTTTTTTAAATTTTTTTAAAAGATTTATTTATTTATACATACAAGCTGGGGTATAGGCCAGAGGCGTGGGGCGGCGAGAGGGTTTACCAGAGGCAGAGTGGGGAGCAGAACAGGCAGATCAGAAATACACTGCTGAGGGGAGCAGCGGGCGAGGCAGGAGAGGTCTGCCGCACCGTGTGGGATTCTCCCTGGCTGGGTGTCGAACTCGCATCGCGCGCTGCCGACAGCTCTACAGTGCAGCGCTCAACAGCTGCGCCACCAGGGAGGCCCCCTGTTCTACATCTTTCTTGATGCAATTTCCTTTTTCTGACTTCAAGGTACACACATTTTAATATCAAGGAGAATGTTATCAATATTTTACATTCTGTTGGAGTCTGACCAAATATGATTCTTCATTGTAACACTAAGACATGTTTGTCTATGTTAAGTTCTTTCCTAATAGAAATAGCGGTATATAGGTAAGGTAGTTTTAAATCAATATCAGGCCTGCCAGTAATTCATTAAGGTTTAACACTGTAATAATTTCAGGTCTTACATCCTGAAACCATAAAATTTATAGAAGAAAATATAGGCAAAGCTCTACACGATATACATCTCGGCAAAATCTTTAAAGACACATCCCCCAAAGTAAAGGAAGTGAAGGACAAGATAAACAGATGGGATTACATCAAAATAAAAAAGCTTCTGTACAGCCAGAGACATTAACCAAAACTAACAGATACCTTACCAACTGGGAGAAGATCTTTGCACACAATACAACCAATAAAGGACTGATAACAAAAATCTACAAAGAGCTCACACAACTCAACAAAAACAAAGCCAACAATCCAGTCAAAAAATGGGCAGAAGAGCTCAAAAGGCACTTCTCCAAAGAAGAGAAGCAAATGGCCAACAGGTACATGAAAAAATGCTCAGCATCACTTATAATCAAGGAAATGCAAATCAAAACCACTATGAGATACCACCTCACACCTGAGAGGATGGCACACATTAAAAATACAGGCAACAACAAATGCTGGAAAGGATGTGGAGAAAATGGATCTCTTCTACACTGCTGGTGGGAATGTGAACTGGTCCAACCACTATGGAAAGCTGTATGGCGATTCCTCAAACTGCTAAACATGGAGCTCCCATACGACCCAGCAATACCACTTTTGGGAATCTATCCAAAGGACACAAAAACACTAATCCAAAAGGATACAGGCACCCGTATGTTCATTGCAGCACTGTTTACAATAGCAAAGGTATGGAAGCAACCCAGATGTCCAAAAATAGATGATTGGATCAAGAAGATGTGGTACATATACACAATGGAATACTATTCAGCGTTCAAAGAAGATAAACACATGCAATTTGCAGTAACATGGATGGAACTAGAGAGGATCATACTCAGTGAAATAAGCCAGAAAGAAAGAAAAAAATATCGAATGGTTTCACTTATAACAGGACTATAGGGAAACCAAATAGGAGAGAGACACTCAGCAGGGGAGGGGAGGATAAGGGCACAAAATGGAGTAGAAAAGGACACAAGGGACCACGGAGATGGGTTATGGGTGAATTGGTGGTGGGTTACCCAAGGGGAATACAAAATGTAAAAGATATAAATAACTATATATATATAAAATAATTAACAACTTCTTGCTTCTGTTACTTTTTGGATATTTAGATGGATATAACAGGTGTTATCTGTCACTACACCTTATTTCATTTGCCATAAAAGTGACCATTGGATGAACAAATAGATGTGTATACACAAGCTCAGTTGTACTGGTAAATTAGTGTTTATTTAGTATTGTGATACTTATTCCTAGTTAGTGTCCCAGAAGTTTAGGCAAATGCTTCTCACCCAGGAGAAATAATTTTTGAGTACATGCCATGACTTCCTTTTAGGTTCTTTATTACATTCATATCATATCTATTATACTCATCTCCATATTCATGTATTCACATTTATGATATATTTAGCATCCATACTATTTCTTTGCAACTAACCAGTAGCAGTAACTCTTTAATAAAATAACTGTAATTTAATTCAGTGGACATTCTTTAAAAAACTGTTTGGGAAATCATAAATTGCTGGGTGCTCTGGAATACACAAAACACATATGCAAACACACTGTGATCTAGCTCTCAAAAGAGATTATGATCTAGTTAGGAAAAGAAGCTTAACTCTTGGACAAGGTAAGTAGAATATTATTCAATATTGAAAACATTATGTATCATAATATATTTTCTAGATCTACGCATTACAGACCTTGTTGGCATTACTGCTTAAATGCTGTATTTAGATAATACCTAGATACTAAGAAATAAAGGCAATGCTTTGGGGGCTGGTGGTTTCGTGCTACAAAGCCATTTCTTCCTTCTCAATATGCATTAATTATTTCTTCACCCTTGTGGATCCTTTATCATCTCATAAATGTCCAAATTGTCACAGAATAAAAGAGTCTCCAGATTTTTAATAATCCAAAACACCAATTTTTCTCTTTATTGGCTAAAGTGTATACAAAACTGCTGAATCGTCTGTTGGTCATCTCTTTCCTGGAGGCAATATGACTTGCCTCTCATTATAGTGTGGTCACATCAAGTCACACTAAATGTGTGCTGCAGTCTGGTGAGTCTCCCTTGGAGACTCAGCCCTCAGTCTGTATTCCCCTCTGACTGTACTGTGTAGCATGATCAGGTATATTTCTCTGCAGGTGGGGGCAACCATTCCACAACACAGCACATAACCCAACCTCCAATTTCTTTTTCCTAGTAAAACACATTGGTAAATACAGTATCTTAAATATATATGAATAAACTACCTGTTACAATTTTGCAAAAGAAATGTTAACAATGCGTTCTTTACTCATACCAAATGTACTGCACTCTTGAATTCCAAACTTCCACTTAATCCTAATGTTCAGAAACTTACTAAATTCTGTTTACTGCATCCTCTGATCCTAACCCAATCATTTTTACTGAGGTAACCGAGGATCATAACACTATATAGTGTTATGAGTTTCAAGTATGTATCATTATATTCTTGAGATGATATTATCACTGAAAGTAGAATATTAATTTGGCCACAAGTAACAAAAGCAAACTGGTTTCTCTTCTCTGGTTTTTCAAGATGATCCAGATCATATTTTGCAAAAAATAACTCCTCTGTTTTAGAATATGCTAGAATGATAAACACTCATTTTATTTGTTTTAGTTGTGTTTATCTGCCCAGCATCACTTAAGCCCCTTCAGTAATGTTTAAGTAAATGCCCTTCATTCCATGAGATTTTTACAGTCATAAAAAAGAGTTGTAAAACAACAAATAGCATCTATAGGGATTGGTATCTAAATCAGACTAGTCAAATAAAAGTTCTGCCTTTATATTGACATACAAGCATGTAAACATATAATTGTTATTATAATTATTGTGATACACAATAATTGTGATTATAGAGGTCTGGGCATCCAACGGCCATCCTCACCACCAATATGGGCATAAAGGGGTAGAACTACAGTTGGAGAAAAGGAAGTCAGATGTTATCACTTGAGTTCACAGAATCAATCTGCCAGATAATAGATCCATTCCTTCTTACACTCTTAATGAGAGTCAAAACATTTCTTTCTCTGCCTAGGCTAGTTTGAATTATGTTTCTACCATAGGTAATATTCAAAACATTTAACCACTCGTCCAGCAGAGGTACCAAATAATCAAATACCTAATGAGTTGATGAGAAGCGAATAATAAAACAACAGAACCATGAGGCCTGTGCATCATGAATGCTCCCTATCTCACTTTCTCTCTCTTTTTTTTAAGATTTATTTATTTATGCATACAAGCTGGGGTACAGGCCAGAGGTGTGGGGTGGCGAGAGGGTTCACCAGAGACAGGGTGGGGAGCAGAACAGGCAGATCGATGGAAATACACTGCTGAGGGGAGCACCGGGCAAGGCAGGAGAGGTCTGCTGTGCCATGTGGGAATCTCCTCGGCTGGGTGTGGAACTTGCGTTGCTGCTGCTGACAGCTCCACAACGCAGCACTTAACCACTGCACCACCAGGGAGGCCCTCCCTATCTCACTTTCAACAGAAATTGTTATGTCTAATACAGGTAAGAGTGGAGGACCAAAGGGAGTTAACATTTACAGCATACTTACTATGAAGCAGATACCATGCTGATGTCTACAGATAATATGCTATACACTCCTCACAATGGCAGAGTGGGACCACTGTATTGAGAGGAAAGGTTGAATTTTTAGATTAGGTAATCTTCTTAAAACCATAAACCTGTAAATTGGTGAATTTCAGTTTCTCTACCAAACTGTTCTGTCTCAAAGTTCAAACTGAACAAACAAGTATAAATACGGTAAATTTAATAATAATTCCCCTGGCTCTTAAATTCCCTGTATGTAAAAGACTTTACTCTGGGAAACTAATGATTCTATGCTCCCTGATTAATTTAGTCTCTATATTCTCTTTTATTCTATGCTCCCTTTAATTTAATCTCTTAGGAGAGCAGCTTTGATAAAAAAAAAAAAAAGGCTGTGCTGGTTGCTTTGGTTTCATTTAATATCAAATGGTAAATACAAATCTAATTTCTCCAAATGACAAATATTTTCCCCAGTTTAGTCAAACTCACTTACAGGATAAATGCCATGTCATATAACAATGACATAGAACCAATTCCTAGTTACACATGCTATAAAAAATATAAGTGCCTTTAATATTGCTGAATATTGCTTTACTATGTACAAAATAGGACTAATCATATGTAGGAGATAGAGTGCTTAACACAGGCAAAAGTACTGCTAGTTTCTTCACTGACCTTCTGGAATGAAAACTGCCTATATTATTCCACTCATATTTTCTTCTGGAAGTGCCTCTTACCTGTACCAGAAAAATCCAGTGTTCTTCTGTCCCCCATATATAAGAGAGAAAGCTGCTCTCCTAAGAGATTAAATTAAAGGGAGCATAGAATAAAAGAGAATATAGAGACTAAATTAATCAGGGGAGAGAGGAAGATGGGGAGAGAAGAGAGGGGGACAGGGGGACAGGGAGAGAGGAAGAGGGGGAGAGAAGAGAGGGGGACAGGGGAACAGGCAGAGAGAGAGGGAGAGAGAGGGAGAGAGGGGGAGGG
>PVIJ01016036.1:0-34147 GCA_004024925.1 Scalopus aquaticus
AATGGGCAGAAGAGCTCAAAAGGCACTTTTCCAAAGAAGAAAAGCAAATGGCCAACAGATACATGAAAAAATGCTCAACATCACTTATAATCAAGGAAATGCAAATCAAAACCACTATGAGATACCACCTCACACCTGAGAGGATGGCACACATTAAAAATACAGGCAACAACAAATGCTGGAAAGGATGTGGAGAAAACGGAACTCTTCTACACTGCTGGTGGGGATGTGAACTGGTCCAACCACTATGGAAAGCTGTATGGCAATTCCTCAAACTGCTAAACATGGAGCTTCCATACGACCCAGCAATCCCACTTTTGGGAATTTACCCAAAGGACACAAAAACACTGATCCGAAAGGATACATGCACCCTTATGTTCATTGCAGCACTGTTCACAATAGCAAAGGTATGGAAGCAACCCAGATGCCCAAAAATAGATGATTGGATCCAGAAGATGTGGTACATATACACAATGGAATACTATTCAGCATGGAAAGAATATAAACACATGCAATTTGCAGCGACATGGATGGAATTAGAGGGGATAATACTCAGTGAAATAAGCCAGAAAGAAAGAGAAAAATATCAAAAGGTTTCACTTATAACAGGACTATAAGGAAACCAAATAGGAGAGAGACACTCAGCGGGTGGGGGTGGGTGGGTGCGGGGGGAGGGGAGGAAAAGGGCACAAAATGGAATAGAAAAGAACACAAGGGACCATGGAGATGGATCACGGGTGAATTGGTGGTGGGCTACCCAAGGGGAATACAAAATGTAAAAGACATAAATAACAATAAAAATATATATTAAAAAAATACCTGTTATCTCACAGATTGGTAGAACAGAAGACTGATTTGGTATAGCTGGATTCTTTGCTCAAGGTCTCACAAAGCCAAAATCAAGGAGTTGATAGCATTGCATTACTTCCTGAAAGTTATTGGGAAGAATCCATACCGAAACTGCATTTATTATGCCTTTTTATTTTCTGTATTTCTGATGCTTTTTCATTTGGCACCCTGCTGACCCTGGAGATATTGTCCTTTCCAGTACTAGTCAATTTTTAGAGATAATAAATGACTCACCTCCAAGCATGCCTTTCATGTAGAGATTAAAAACTTCTTTTTGGTTTTAAACTCAGGGCCATTATTCCTCTGCCCTATTTAATCCATGGCAGGTACTGAACAATTAGGAATCATCCATATGCCTGCTGAAAATATTTAAATGGGCAAATCCAACCCTGTTTACACTGCCTTCCCCACTCCAACCCAAGGCAGCCACAGTATAGGCAAAATGCCCTCACTCCCTCTGCCTTCTTACCCACCATGGTGCTTTCTTGTATGGCCCTGTGTGATTTGGCATGGCCTCTCCTCTTGGAAACTATGAGTAACAAACTATCTTCTCAATGACACTCATCTCTTGATCTGTTGGCCTCACCAAATCTAAATAAAAGTAAAACTTATGTTTAAATGTACAAGATTATTTAGGTTAGTGGAGGAGTTCAGTTCTTTTTCATGTCTTCCCTATGGTCATTTACATTTAAGTCAACAGCAGCACATCAAGTCATTCTAATTCATTGAATCCCTTTGCTTTCCTCTTCTGCTTCATTTTTCTACTTGCTCTTCTACTTTTAAGAGCTCGCTTGATAACATTGGGTATGCTTGGGTAATCAAGAATAACTTATTTTAAAATCAGATCATTAGTAATCTTAATAACATCTGCAACATGCTTTTACCTTGCAAAGTAACGTAACTCTGTAAGTAATATCAGGGAGCAAAGATCATGGAAGTTAAAATTCTGTCTACCGCTGCATTTTACAAGTAAAAGGAGAAAAGAAGTATTGGCTTCAAAATTTGCATTAGAAAGCTATTATGAGAAGTTGTAATATGTTCTTATCTGTTCTCATTGGTGGCTGTAGTTTCTGCATTTATCTGTTTAGAATTTCTGTGACTAAAATGGTTTTACATAATGGTATGACTAAAGTAATTACTCAGTAAAGAATTAATTAAGTATGATTCCAGTTTTGCCATGCTTAAAGTTAAGATATTAAGCCTATTTGATACTTACTACTCTCTTTTCTTTGAAATTCCTTCTGTTTCTCTAAGAGGGATTTTAGGTTTCCTGTGTTCCTTCATGTACATTACCCCGACAGGACTTTTTAATGCTCATATTATTTTCCAAACATAGCACTTTTATAGTGATTTGGACTATTTTCTTATATACTCAGTTGGGGAGACAGTTCTAAGGCATAATAGTATATTAATAGTTTAAGAGAACAAATACAATATACTGCCTGATACAAAGAGTTAAAAATATCTATCCATTGCAATTAGTACAGGAGCAAATTATGCAAATGTCAAATATTTTAGAAGCAAACAGTTCCAAAATCATTTTAACCTATTATCTGGATGCTATTTGAGATGGTGAGAGGTATGTTCTTCTTGCCCTGTGAGTTTTCATACCTACTTCTTCTAACTTTGCTTTTCTTTACCCTCTCCTCCTTTCTTCACCATTCTTTCCCCCCACGTCTACGTCTTGCTTTCCCCTTTCTTCTTCTATTTCCTATTTTTTTCCTCATGTGCATGTCCTAATTCTGCTTTATGAATTTTGTTACTGTAATTTTATCACTCTAGTACAGTTTTTCAGTTTCCTTGAATTGCCCTCTTACTTTTTCCTTGCGTTGTCATATATTATTTGTTCCACACACACAGTATTTCCTTTCAAAGCAGGCAATTTTTTTTTTTTTTTTTGCAAATAAATCCATAGTACCTGATGAAGTCAATTGCTAGGTGAGGTAAGAGAAGTAAAATTAATGTTAAATAATTGGCAATGTTGATCTAGCTTTAGACATAGCATCTTCATCTGTAGTAACTAATTCAATTTTCTCAAATTACCTTTACTTTTCTAACTTCAAAATATTACAGATTAGAATAACATTATGAGAACAGATAACCACTTGAAAGTTAAGCATTTTTCAATTTTTTTTTTCCAAATCAGGAGGGCATGGCAGCCGAGTTGGCTCGGGTTCAGAGACATGCTTCTCATGTTTTTCATGTTTTTATAAAAGAGTTTCAGATTTGCTCCAGTCCGAACATCTCATATGCCAGGAGTTCTGGATTTATCCCTGTAGGATACACTGTGGTTAGTACACTATGTGCTTAATGAGTCTCTGTTTGGGGATAAAGCTCTACTCTGAATACTTTTAAATTTGAACTGTTATTTTTTTTTCCTGATGTAAGTTAGGGTTTCCTGTAGCCTTGCCGTTTGCTGGTAAGCTGCTAATGCCACTATGCTGCTGTTTAATTCCTGAGAGATGGGTGGAGTTTTCATTTGGCTGTGGTAGTTTCAACAAAATCACACTGCATCTTTGCAAAATCATTTTGCTTTAAGAATTGAGGGCCTGGTCTTTGGAAACCTTTGAGGTCTTTTGTAATACCTTTAAGTAAAATACTGTGAGAATCAAATCTTGTTGTTTTTTTCCTTATTTAAAAAAATGCCATTGTCATGGGAAATCTGGACAGAAAAATCAATTACTCCTATTTTCAGAATTAAAGAAATGCCATATAGATGCAAATGGGTAGCATTTTGCTTGTGCTAGAACCCTCTACCATTTTCTTCTGCTTCAAATATAAAAATAAAGAGATTAGACATTATTATCTTATTTAACCAAACGATTCAAGCCATTCTTTTAGTCTTTTGGTTATTTAGAGTGTAATCCCTTTTCTTGGTTGTAGAAATGGGTTTTTCTCCTCCTGTTCTCAAGATAATGTAGTGGGACAAGTGATATGATACAAAGAGGCTTCTATAATTGTGGTGTTTGAGGGATATTTTTTGGTAAGAGTTTTATAGTATCATATTGTCTGCATTTGGCTAGCCATCAGGATCAGTGATTTGATACAGGATTTATATTCAGATTTTCTCCTTTCATAGTCTAAAACTTAGAGTACAGTGAGACACTTAGAATACATTGTGGAAGATAGATAGATAGACAGATAGCTCCCGCAATGTTAAAAGAAAGAAAAAATAAAATGTAACAGGAAAGATTTAAACTTGAAATAAAGTAGATTTTCCTGAATTCTGAGATGAAGGGATTAAACGATTGAGAGTTCACTATGTAGCTACACTTTGTATATAGTGTCTTATTTAATTCTGCTAATCACCACATGAGGGGGGTATTATACTCCTCATTTTATATAAAATGATTATAAAATGTGGACTGACTGAATTAGTAGAGCCTGAGCTCTTCCTCTGACCATGAGGAAGCCATGATTCCAAACCTGGTTTGTCTTTCTCCAAGTTTTATGTTCATTTTCATTGCCATAGCTAAGACTTTTTAAAGGGTGGTTTTTTTTTTTCCTCTGAAAGTTTATAAATTCTTATTCATGGTGTTCCAAGATCATTTAAGTCTAGAGGTAAACATAATAGAGAAATCTCCTAGCTGTTAGGAGATTTCTGCTCTAGAGTTGTCCCTAGTTTCTATGTGTGTAAGTACTGATAAAATTGTTGGCTTCCTCTGGACTTTGTCATTGGGAAAGCACTATTTATAGGCAAGATGCTATTGAATAAGAAAATTTCACTTTTTTTTTTTTTTTAGGTAAACAGAAAACAACTTAGGATTTTCTCATTACCACTGACTTTAAATACTGACATTTTACAATACTCTTCCCACTGCAAAACACCAAACAAGTAGCCTTTTTGGAACTGTCTCATTTTTATGGGAGTGCTTAGTTTTGCATCCCCCAACTTGGACATAATTGGTCTTCTTGCTTTCAAAATCAATCGACATATTCAATCTAAAATGACTCTCTGGGCCTTCCCGGTGGCGCAGCGGTTGGGCGCTGCGCTGTGGAGCTGTTGGCCGTGGGCAATGCCGGTTCGACGCCCAGCCAGGGAGAATCCCACATGGTGCGGCAGACCTCTCCTGCCTCGCCCGCTGCTCCCCTCAGGAGTGTATTTCTGGTCTGCCTGTTCTGCTCCCCACTCTGTCTCTGGTAAACCCTCTCGCCGCCCAGTGCCTCTGGCCTGTACCCCAGCTTGTATACATAAATAAATAAATAAAAATAAAATAAAATGACTCTCTGAAGTAAAAGAACCTTACATAAAGGTTTCCTCTGACAGATGCTAAAACATCTGCATTGCACCTGCTGGCCCCAGATCACCATAACTAAAACATTTAGATAAATCCCCTGGTTTCAGAACCACATTGGTCATTGCTTTTCGATGAAACTGCCTTCAGCAGCAGCTGTTTTCACATCAAGCATTTAGGGCCTGCTATCTTATTTATCATTCAGTAAACTAAAATGGGAAAAGAATCACAAGTCTCTGATTATATCCAGAATGATCCTCATCTCTGCAAAATTCTTTAGAGTTATTTGTAAGGGAAACTATGGAAAAGACTTAAGATATCAGATTGACTAGACAATCTTGTGAAGCTATGATCTTGTGATATCGGTCAGTTGTGAGAGAAGGAGCTAAATACTTCATAGTGATCAACATAGGCAGCCACTTAAAAATCAGTTTGCATGCACTACAAAATCAAGCTGAAGCCACATTCAGCACAGGGCCCCCCACATTGCAAACTACTGGGCTCTTCCATAGGTAATTAAAAATACTTGTCACCTGTTAAATAGGCAGGTAGTTGACATTTTTCACTATTCCTTTTTTAAATTTAAATTTATTTATTTATATATATTTTACATCATTGTTTATTTTTGTAGAATATTTGCTTTCTCCTCTCAGGTCATTTTTTGCTATTTTAAACACTGCTACAGCTAAAAATCCTACTAGTCATGTTTTTGTTCACTTGTTCCAATAGAATCTTAGAAGTGAAATCAATGGTTAAAGCTTATTTGTATTTAAAATTGAGATAGATAATGCCACGGTATCTTTGCAAAAGTACTGTTTATACTTACATTATTAGTGTTATAAGAGTGCTGTTTCATAAACCCTTGTAAAAACTTGATGTTACAAAATTTTTTAGTTTTTATCTATCTAATGGTTAAAAAAACCCCACTGTCTTCAATGGAGAGGTCAGGAGGGGTGGGGAGAGATAAACACAAGGGAGTGTGGTAATGGTTCATGGGTGATACAGTGGTTGGAGAACTATGGGGTCAAATGAAGTAAGAAAAAATTTAATTAATTAATTGAAAAATACTGTCTTGAACAATGATGTAAGAAAATTAAAAAAATACTGTCTTAATTTATTTCTCATTCTTAATAATGTTAGCAATATTTTAATATATTTATTAAGCACTTAGATATATTTTATATGCACTTCCTATTCATTTGCCTTTTTGTCCTTTTGTTATTAATTTATAGGAGAAGAGAATACTTTCTCTTTTCATGTTGCAAAAATTTCACCCAATCTGACTTTTGTCTTTTAGTACTGTTTAGAAATTTCATATTTTTATTTGAGACAAGAAAGATGTCTCAAATAAAACAATTTTTAAAAATTTATTAAAAATCTTTAAAAAATGAATGAATTAATTTTATTATATCACTGTTAATTTTTGGACATTATTTGATTTCTCTCCTCAGTTGTTTCCCCTGTTAAGTTCTCCTACCTCCATAGCACCCCGGGTCCATCTTTCTGTCCCTTATGCTCTTCCCTTCCCTGTTTTGGGCTACTCCCACCTCTCATCTCCCATGTTGTTTGCCTCAGATCTATGGTCAGCTTAGAAGTTTTGTCTTTTCCCTAACTTTTTTGTTTGATTTCTCTATATCCCACATGTAAGGGGAACTGTCCAATACTTATCTTTTTCCTTCTGACTTATTTTGCTTAGCATAATCCCATCCAACTCCATCCAGGTTGTTGCAAAATGGTATGAGTTTATCTTTTCTAAGCACTAAGCAGTATTTCATTGTGTATGTATACCACATTTTCTTGATCCATTCATCAGTCCTGGGGCATTTGAGTTGTTTCCATATCTTTGCTATTGTAAATAGTGCTTCAATAAGCTTAGAAGTTCAGGCTTCCTTTTAAATTATTGCTTTTGTGTTCTTTGGGTAGATTCCTAGGAGTGGAATTGCTGGATCTTATGGTAGATCCATTTTTAAACTAAAAATCTTTGACTTTGTAATTGCTGGGGGTGTTGTCTCTTGCTTGAATGCCTCCACTTTCAGATTAGAAGTATTCCTTTCCATAATATATTCGACCAAATTCCTATCAGTATCTGATCATGAAAATAATGATTTCTTTTAAACAACTTCTATATTTTTTGGCCTTCATTGCCAGGAAAGAGCATAATCTGTAGTATAAATGTGGTAATTCTACTACTTCTTAAGATTATATGGTAGTTTACTATGAGCTGTCAGTGCTAAAGTGGTAGTTATAAACCTGAAAACAGAGCTTGGGGATCAAAAGGACGAGCATGAAAAAATAGGTTCTAAATAAAAAATTCAATGCAGAAAGTAGGTCATTAGGAAACCTGGAATATGAATGTGACAGCTGAGAATCTGAGTTTGTGGGATAAATTTGGTCAGCAAAGCAAAGCTATTGAAGGGTATATAAGGTCTGGAAATGCGGATACACACAAAATCTTGGTGAATCTATAACTACACATTCTGATCCTGTGAGTTTACAACTCCTACAGACTCACAAATTGATGCTTGCAATTCTGAAATCCAAAACACTCAAAGGACCCAGACTTAAAAAAACAACAACAAAAAAACCCCAATGTGATTGATTTTAAGTTGTTTGCATAACACTAGAGGGTATTGTGTTATATCTGGTGTCAGTACTCCCTACCTCCTTACTTTTCTAGAATTAAAATAATTCCGAAATTTGAAACATATCAATCTGAAAGCCTCAAGACTTTCCATTAAGGGATTGTAGAGTTGTGATTAATACCTTACCCAAAACTCAGACGCCATTAGCTTCCTTCTTGCCTCTTTATGGTTTCTAGTTTCACTCTCTAACATTATTTTTAATATTCTTGTTGCATGTGAATTTTCAGACTTTCAGTTCCCTTTGGCAATGGGGGCCTGGACTCCAGTCTTCAAGAAGACCCACAATATCATTGCCCGTGTATAGTGTCCTCCTACAATAAACCAGAGCTTCTCTGAGTGTCCATAGAGAATACAGGCAGCAGTGATGATGTGTGACTTCTGGGCTAGGTCATAAAAGGCATTTTAGCTTGTACCTTGACCTTTTAAATCTCTGATTTTAGAGAAAGTGAGTCACTCTGTTGTGAAGACACATGTGAGAAGGCCTAGGTGGAGAGGAACCAATTTACCAGCCTTGAGAGTGAGAAGCCATGGGAATTGATTGTCCATTCCCATCCAAACATTTAAATGACTACAGCCGTGGCCAATACCTCAACTGCAACCTCATGAGCGATACTGAGTCACACTTCCCCAGTCAAGCTTCTCTTATATACTTGATCTACAGAAACTATAAGACTGATAAGTGACTGTTGTTCTTTTAGCCATTAAGCCTTTGGGTGATTTGTTACATATAAGTAGATAACTAATGCAATGAATGATAGCTACTGAATGAATTCTGAAAAAGCCTCTATAGTTTGGAAGCTGTTTTCTGCAAAGCCTAAGGTCAATGAATAGATATGACGTGTTATTTGATTCTTGTATTGCATTCCCTGCATAATTTGCATATTGATGAAATTTGGGATCTTATCATTTATTATATGTAGTTTTTATTAACCGTTTATTGTATAGCAAGCTGTTCCCAAACTCGGTGTTTTAAAACAGTGACTGTTTACTGTTTCTCATGATTCTGTGGGTTGAATGGGCAGTTTTTCTGCTGTTCTTGTGCAGGCTCCCTCTTGAAGCTGCATTCACCCAGTGAATCTGCTGGAGCTAGAGAGTCTAAGATGGTCTCATCCTCCTCATAGTTGGGACCTTGGGAGGGATGTTTAGAAATATGGAACCTTTATCTCTATATGGTCTCTGATCAGTATTTAAACCCAAGTTTTTGTTTCCATGGTACCTAGGTCTTAGGGGAGGTAGGTGGAAATCACACCCACTACCTGATTCTATATGGACACTCTGATTTAATGTAGAAGGACACCACACAAGAGTAGTGTAAACTCTCAAACTTTCACAATGTCATTTCTTTCACAGACTAAAGATCAAAGCAAGTCACAAGGCCATCCCAGTTTCAAAGGGATAAAAGAAAGGCCTACACCTCTTTATTAGAGAAGGATTACAGGGTCACAGGTAAAGGGAGAAGTGCTACCCTGGGGGACATTATTATAATGACATGCCACATGTTTCATTAGGAGAAATTACAAGTAAATATTAATTTGTAAGATGCTAGTTGCCTGCATTTCTGAGTGAAGAACTAGAAGATCCAGAACAATTTGTCTTTCAGATACACGCACATTGACAATATACTATTATATATATATATATATGCATATATATATCTTGGCTCCAATTATTTGAGCCAAGATATGTACTTTATAATTTTTCTCTTCAAATTCAGTTCTATAGGACTGTGAAATGAGTGTCCTATATAAATAAACAAAGCAACAGATATTTCTTCAATGCCTCCTGTGTTTAGAATTCTGCTATTTATCCCTGAGGTACTTTGCTGGGAGATAAATGTGGCAGGCTCTGTGAATTATTGATGCTCTCTGCAGCTGTGCCTATGGATCCCACACTCTCTGCCATAACATCTGCCCTCAAAGTGTTTGATAGGGCATCTGAGTCCTATTGGACTCCACCTGTTTTCCTGTTACACACTTTAACATATGGCAAAAATGCCAAGAGTGAACTTTCATGCTTTAAAATAATTGGAGTAGGTGTCAGAAGGAGATTATGGAATTGTCTGTCTGTACTTTATGTGCAGAACAAAGTATTGAGCATTAAGTTACAGAGACCTGAATAAGACATAAGAGATGGAACCACAGAGCTAGAAGGGAAACTGTAAATCATCTCTCTGTCTGTCTCACTTAAAAGATACAAAAATTGAGTCTTAGCGACCTTAGGTGGCATAGTAATGCTAAAACATCTATTTTACAACAGACTTGATGCTACAACTTAAGAATTCAGACTTGTTGTCTAATGTTCTTTCCACTGGTGACTGCCATCATAAGATTTCATATATGGAAGAGAAATGACAATATAAAAATTTATTGAGCATTAACTTAGTGTGTTCCAACCAGTGTGCTAAATTTGGAAGTTTCACAATGAATTCTCTTTAAAACTAAGGAGAAGATTTTATTAGTATTTCCAATTATAGAGGAGGAGAACTTAAGTAACTTTCCCAAACTCCCAAGACTAAGGATTTTAGAGGGAGGTTCTTATCCAGGCATTCTAACTCCAGAAACTGTATGCTTCATTAATATGCTGTAATCTAATTCCATGAGTGAGGGTGATAAAGCTGAAAAAACCAGAGGAGGCTTGGAGCCTGCTGAGTTTAAGTAAAACATTAAAAAAACTTGATAATTTTTCCTGTTATTTTTTTAAAAATTGCATTAACATTGGTATACCTTTTGTAAAACATTTGCAGGTCCTAAGTGAGGAACTAGTTTGAGGCAGAGAACAAGAACCTCCTGGGATACAATACAGAGCCTGGCTCATGGTAGAGTCTTAGCCTGTGTTTACTGAATGAAAGTTCAAATATATTTTTATACACATAATTTATTTATTTATGTATATATTACATCATTGTTCATTGTTGTCCAATGTTTGCTTTCTCCTCTCAGGTGTAGTCCCTGTAAAAAAGAAAAAAAAAAGCAAATCCAAATATCTTGATTCTTGGTGAGTCAAGTCAGTAGAGTGCACATTGTGGTTAGATTTTATTCTTTTGCTCTGCATGTTGCCAATGGCAATCTGATTGTGTGTAAATTAAATCTAGCCATTCTATAGCATGAACAATAGATCAATTTTCCATACTCTGATTTCAAAATGCTTAGCTGTGGGAGCTATTCATTCACTCACTCATTGTTTCATTCAAGACATCACATATAAACTCTGTTCAAGAAGACAGACCCTGAGACTTCAGGGCTACCTTTGGAAGCTATTTTTCTCTTCCTTTGAGTTCTGATTTTGTAATCCTATTTATTGTGGCTCTTGGTTGCTTATTTCAGGTAACAACCGAAGTTTATATATTCTCATTTAAGTTCATGGCACAACCAACATTAGAAAGTCTTAAATCTAATGGAAATTTTTGATCTAGTATCTTGTAAAGGGATCCAAGAAAGAAGGAACACAAATCTGCCACTGGTCAACTTGAATGAAAATTTATATTGCTATATTAGAGGATGATATAACTGCATTTTTCACTCATGTATTATCCCATATAATATCCCAAATGGGTATTTCTGGTAAATAAAAGGGTTTCTCCAGGTGGGAATTCAGATACCCAGTTCATCTCAAGGTTGTTGCACGCATCCAGGCAAACTGGCAGAAGGGAAAGACCATTGAGCTTGTCATACATGTGAGGCTTTTATGAGATAGACATGAAAGTGACACTGTTTCTACAAAAATTCCTTTGACTAAAGCTTGGTTACATGGTCAAGACCTTGCTGTGAGGGAGCCTGGAAAATGTACACCACTGTATGCTCAGGAAAAAGGTAATAGTTGAAAACGGGGAGAGGGCTGAAATCCTCTGACTTCTTCCACTTCTCTCTCAATTCACTAGCCCATTTTAAAGCCTATCCATTTTCTTTTTATTTTCAGGGCAAGGATTTGTACTTTTTAAAAGATTCTATTTATTTTATCTTTGTGTAGAAGTGTGGGGGGGGGGTGAGAGGATTCATCAGAGATAGAGCGAGGAGCAGAATGGGCAGATCTACTGAAATACAATGTTGAGGGGAGCAGCGGGCGAGACAGGAAAGGTCTGCTGCGCCATATGGGTCAGCTCCTGACTGTGATAGGGATCTGGCTGGGATAGGGATCAAACTCAGGCCACCAAGGAGGGTAGTAGCACTGAGACTTAACCCCTAGGCAACTAGGGAGGCACCATTTTCTAGAATTTATGTAAATATTTATAAATTGAAGTTTTTCATCTCTTAAGACTAAAAAATTATATTTTCAAATCGTAAACCTTTTTGTTTTATAGCTGAGATATGAGCTCCAGAGACGTAAAAAAACTTGCTTATTCTCCGACACCTTGCTGGTGACAGAGCTAAGACTAGAGCTCAGAAGTTACTTGGTATTATTTTCTATTTTAATCTGAGATAGTATCAATAATATCTGAGATAGTTATTATATTTTGTACTTTAACTTCACACAGAACAATTTTGTTAAATTCATTTTTTAGAAAGCCTGATACAAAGATATTTAATTAATTAATTAATTATTTTCGTAGATCAATTTATTTAGAATTACCAATATTAAGAATAAAAGATTTATGCATTTCTTAATTAACTTAACAGTTTAGCTAAATATAAACTGTGCACTAAAGTCTTGCAGTCGCACAATACCAACAAAGAATATGGAAGCATTCTTAAACTATACAAAAATTTCAAATGGAAAGTAATCTTGTTTAGCTTTATGACATTAACATATAAAAAGTTTCGTTTTATGAGACATCTGAAAGAATCAAAGCCACTTCTACAGCTATAGTTTAACTCCAAATCTGAAAACAATTTATTATATTTTGACCTTATAATATTCATTAGTAAAACAAGAAAATTCCAAATGTACACTGTTTACAAGATTAACATTTTAGACAGGATTTTCTTTAAAGAAAAACAAACAAACCATAAACAAACCATCCCACAACCAAATAAAAACCTTTTTTCTGCATTTCACAGGACTGGTTATTATATTTGTTTTCATTATAAAAGTTTTTTACTTTATAAATTGTGTTCTGTAGAATTTTTTAAATTAAATTTTATTTTTTTGTTATTTATATCTTTTACATAATTTTGTATTCCCCATAGGTTACCCACCACAAGTTCACCCATGAACCATCACCACAGTCCCTTGTGCTCTTTTCTCCCCATTTTTGAGCCCTTATCCTCCTCCTCCCTTGCTGGATGTCACTTTCTATTTGGTTCCCCTATATTCCTGTTCGAAGTGAAACCATTCGATATTTTCCTCTTTCTTTCTGGCTTATTTCACTGAGCATAATCCCTTCTAGCTCCATCCATGTTGCTGAGAATTGCATGTGTTTATCTTTTTTGAATGCTGAATAGTATTCCATTGTGTACATGTACCACATCTTCTTGATCCAATCATCTATTTTGGGGCATCTGGGTTGTTTCCATATCTTAATGCTGCAATAAACATATGGGTGCATGTATATTTTTGGATTATTGTTGTGTCCTTTGAGTAGATTCCCAGAAGTGGTATTACTGGGTCATATGGAAGCTCAATTCTTAGCAGTTTGAGAAACCGTCATGCAGCTGTCCACAGTGGCTGGACCAGTTTGCATTCCCACTAGCAGTGTAGGAGAGTTCCTTTATCTCCACATCCTCTCCAGCATTTGTTGTTGTCTGTTTTTTCAATGTGTGCCATTCTCACTGGTGTGAAGCGGTATCTCTTGTGGTTTTGATTTGCATTTCCCTGATTATATGTGATATTGAACATTTTTTCATATACCTGTTATTAATTTTCTTCTTTGGAGACGTGTCTTTTTAGCTCTTCTGCCCATTTTTGACTGGATTGTTGATTTTGTTTTTGTTGAGTTGTGTGAGCTTCTTGTAAATTTTAGTTATCAGTCCTTTATTGGTTGTATTGTGTGCACAGATTTTCTCCCAATTAGTAGGGTGTCTGTTTGTTTTAGTTATTGTCTCTTTAGTTTGATGTAATCCCAGCTGTTTATCTTTTCCTTCACTTCCTTGGCTTTGAGGGAAATGTGTTTAAAGATTTTGCTGAGATGTATGTCGTGTAGAGTTTTGCCTATATTTTCTTCAATAAATTGCATGGTTTCAGGTCTTACATCCAGGTCTTTTATCCATTTTGAGTTGGTTTTTGTGCATGGTGTGGGTAGTAGTCTAGCTTCATTTTTTTGCATGTAGCAGTCTAGTTTTCCCTGCACCATTTATTTAACAAGCTGACCTTGTTCCATTGCATATTCTTTACTCCTTTGTCAAAGATTAGTTGTCCATAGATATGGATTTATCTCTGGGTTTGCTATTCGATTCCATTGGTCTGTGTGTCTGTTTTTGTTCCAATACCATGCTGTTTTAATTATTATGACTTTGTAGTGTAGTTTGAAATCAGGGAATGTAATCCCTCCATTTTGCTTCTTTTTAGTCAGGAGAGCTCTAGCTATTCTGGTTTTTTTTGTGGTTCCATATGAATTTCATCAATATTTGTTCTATTTCTTTGAAGAATGTTATTGAGATTTTTATTGGGTTAGCATTAAATCTGTAAATTGCTTTTGGTAGGATGGCCATTTTAATAATGTTAATTTTTCCAATCCATGAGCAGGGGATGTCTTTCCATTTTTTTGTGTCCTCCTCTATTTTTTTTTTAACAGCGTCTTATAGTTTTCTCTGTATAAGTCCTTACTTCTTTTGTTAGGTTTATTCCCAGGTATTTGCTTTTCTTTTGGTTTCAATTTTGAAGGGGATGATTCTCTTAGTTTCTTCCTCTTCAGACTGAGTGCATATAGGAAGGCTACTGATTTTTGTGCATTGATTTTGTATCCTGCTACGTTGCTGAACTGGTCTATAGTTTTGAGTAGTTTTTCTATGGAGGTTTTAGGATTCTCTATGTATATTATCATACTTTCTGCAAATAGTGACAGTTTGATTTCTTCTTTCCCTATTTGGATTCCTTGTATGTCTTTCTCTTGTCTTATTGCTCTGGCTAGGATTTCTAGTATTATATTAAAAAGCAATGGTGAGAGTGGGCATCCTTGTCTTGTTCCTGATCTAAGGGGAAAGGCTTTCAGCTTCTCACCATTGAGGATAATATTGGCTGTGGGTTTGTGGTATATGGATTTTATTATGTTAAAGTATGTTCCTTCTATCCCAAGGATTTCAAGGGCCTCTGACATAAATGGATGTTGCACTTTATCAAATGCTTTCTCAGCATCAATTGATATGATCATATGGTTTTATTTTTCTTTTTGTTGATGTGTTGGATTACATTAATTGATTTTCAAATGTTGAACCATCCTTGTGTCCCTGGAATAAATCCCACTTGGTTGTGGTGTATTATCTTTTGGTTGCATTGTTGGATCCTGTTGGCTAAGATTTTGTTGAATATTTTTGCATCAGTGTTCATTAGAGAGATTGGTCTGTAGTTTTCTTTTTGTGTGTTATCTTTGTTTGGTTTTGGTATTAGTATGATGTTGGCTTCAGAGTACGTGATGAATAGTATTCCTTTCTTCTCAATTTTTTGGAAAGAGTTTGTGTAAGATAGGGACTAGTTCATTTTTAAATGTTTGGTAGAATTCGTTTACGAAACCTTCTGGTCCTGGGCTTTTGTTTTTGGGGAGGGTTTTAATTATTGTTTCAATTTTCCTGTTTGCAATTGGCCTGTTTAGGTGTTTTATATCTTCTTTATCTAGTTTTGGGTGATTGTATAGTTATAGGAATTTGTCCAAGTTGTTGAACTTGTTTCCATATATCTGTTCATAATAATCTCTGATTATTCTTTTGAATTCTGCTGTGTCTGATGTAATTTTTCCTCTTTCATTTATGATCCTATTTATTTTTGTCTTCTCTCTCTCTCTCTCTCTCTCTCTGTCTCTCTCTCTCTCTCTCTCTTTTTTTGTAAGCCTGGCTAGAGGTTTGTCTATTTTGCTTATTTTTTCAAAGAACCAGCTTTTGGTTTCATTGATCTTTTGGATTTTTTTTATTTCTATTTCATTTATTTCTGCTTTGATTTTTATCATTTCCTTTCTTATACTGGCTTTTGGGTTTTTTTATTGTTCATTTTCTAGTTTTTTGAGATGGGAGATTAGATTGCTTCTTTGAGTTATTTCTTGTTTCTTGATGTGAGCCTGTGTTGCTATATATTTCCCTCTTATTACGCTTTTGCTGTGTCCCAAACATTCTGGAAAGTTGTGTCTTCATTGTCATTCACTTCTAGGTATTTTTAAAATTTTTTCTTTGATCTCCTTATTAGTCCAGTGGTCTTCCAGCAGTGTGGGTTTCAATATCCATGAAGTAAGAGGGTTCCTTTTTTTCTTTTCATGGTTTATTTCTAATTTGATGGCTTTGTGATCAGAGAAGAGAGTAGGTATGATTTTGATTCTTAGAGTATCTGTTGAGGTTTGTTTTGTGACCTAGTATGTCATCAATTCTGGAGTATGTTCCATATGCACTTGAGAAAAATGTGTATTCAGATTTTTGTGGGTGTAGTGCCCTGTATGTATCTGTTAAGCCCATGTCGTCTAGGTCCTTATTTAGAGCTTTAGTGTCCTTGTTTATTTTTTTGCCTCATTGTTCTGTCCATTGGTGAGAGTTGGGTATTGAAGTCTCCTACTCTATACGTATTTTCTCTAATGTCTGTTTTCAGAGATGATAGTTGTCTGATATATTTTGGTGCTCCTTCATTTGGAGAGTATATATTGATGACAGTTACATCATCCTGCTGAATTGTCCCCTTCATCATGATGTAGTGACCATCTATGTCTCTTTTTACCTTTTTTAGTTTGAAGTCTATTTTATCTGATATAAGTATAGCTGTCCCTGCCTTCTTTTTTCATCCATTTGCTTGTAGAATTGTTTTCAGCCTTTTACTTTCAATCTGTGTTTATCTTTTGTAGCTAAATGTGTTTCCTGTAGATAACAGAAGGTTGGGTTTTGTCTTTTGATCCATTTTACTACTCTGCCTATTTATTGATGAGTTTAGTCCATTTACATTTAGAGTTAATATTGATGTATTGGCATCTATATTTTCCATTTTGTTTGTGTTTTCGTGGCTTTATTCCTTGTCTTATTTGGTCTTCTTTTTTATTCCTTTATCGGTTTTAGCGTTAGGACTTCTTGTAGTATTTTTGGAGTGGGGGTTTAGTTATGAAGGTTTTCTGGAGTCTCTGTTTGTCTGGGAAGGTCCTTATCCTTTCTTCATAGAGGAAGGAGAGCTTTTCAGGGTAAGGTATTCTTGGTTGGCATTTGTTGTCTTGGAGTTTGTTGTATATGTCACTCCATTCTCTTCTTGCCTGTTGTGTTTCTTCGAGGAGTTTGATGTTAGTCTGATTGGCTTTCCTTTATAGGCTACACTGGTCAAGAGTGAGATTGTTACTGTTTTAAAAAGGCACTAATCTGTAGTACCTTGGTGTGCTGAACATGAATATAACCCTGAAAATTTTTTATTAGCTCTCGTTTTGAATATATTTGATATAATTCATTTTTTATGTTTCACCGTGTAAATTTATCCAGTAGGACTGCAACAACATCCTAAATGAGCTTAGAATGATGTCGTGTTGCATCGCATTGCATAATACCATCATGCACATATCATCCAGAGTTGATTGCATCATTTTCTGATGCAATGCAATACTACTGCCAGGCAACTGCTAAAGTAAGCTGACATCAGCAGTGCACTATAGAAAGCCCTGTCAGAAAGGTTGAGCATTGAAAATAGTTCAGACTTTGTGTGAGAGAGTTGAAGCTACTGTTCCATAGAACTGTTATTATTTTATCCATTTAGGCACAATACGGAACAGTCATGCCTTGAAAGTGCGTTAATAGAGTGGACAACTTCTGCTCTATTCGTGGGGAAGTGACATTTGCCAACCAGAAGAAAAGGATCACTTCTCAAGTGAAGAAGGTTTATCACCTTTAATTGGGATGCAAGGTTGGTGACCAAGACAAGCCTTGGGCCCTGCATATATTCTGTGCTCCATGTCCAACACAACTTTCACAATGGTTAAATGACAAAAGATCATCAATGCCGTTTGCAGTCCCCATGGTGTGGAGAGAGCCAAGCAACCACATAAAAGACTGTTTCTTCTGCTTGGTTTCTCCTCTTTCTGGCAGAATAATGAGGCAAAAGCAGTTGAGAATAGTCTACCCATACATTCCATCTGCCTTGAGACCAGTTCCACATGGTGAGGGACTTCCTATTTCAGAACCTCCAGCAGAATATTCTCTTGATTCATCTGATGAGGACAAGGGTGAGCCGACCTGTTCTTCTCCTGTTCTTTCAGCATGCAGTGATCCAGATTTTCACTGTGGTGCATCATCAACCCCACACACACTAACATAGGAAGAACTAAATGACCTGGTTTGTGATTTGGGCTTATCCAAGAACAAGGCAGAATTGCTAGGATCAAGACTCCAACAATGGCATCGTCTAGAAGATGTCACAATTACTTTATATCATAGTGTCACCAGCAGTTGGAGCTTTTCTTCAGAAAGGAAAGTACTCTGGTATTCTGTTCCGATATCGAGGGCCTCATGGACCTTAGAAATCGCTCATGACCCACAAGAATGGAGACTATTTCTAGACTCCTGAAACTGAGTCTTAAGGCTGTGCTTTTGCACAGTGGAAACTGTCTTCCACCTATTCTATTCCTGAACAGCTGTGCAAGAGACAAGTGAAGCAATCTAAGAAGTAGTCTATGATTTGATTTTTTTTAAAGATTTGTTTATGCATACAATGCTGGGGTACAGGCTATAGGTGTGGGGTGGCAAGAGGGTTCACCAGAGACAGAGTGGGGAGCAGAACAGGCAGATTGACAGAAACACACTGTTGAGGGGAACAGCAGGCGAGGCAGGAGAGGTCTGCCGTGCCATGTGGGGATCTCCCCGGCTGGGCGTTGAACTTGTGTCACCACTGCCAACAGCTCCACAGCACAGCACTTAACCACTGCACTACCAGGGAGGCCCCTATGGCTTGATTTTTTACAGGTATTAACCGTAGGCCTATTACTATTGACATGCATTTAGTGATGTAAACATCAATTTATTGCAGATTACAAACAAAACTAGAGCCAAAATTAGAATTTGACTCTCATATTCGTGTTGAGCACATACAAATTGATAGGAAATGACTAATTTTATTTCAGTAACATGAGTTTTGTAAAAATTTGTTGACCAGTGTTATCTGTCGCCCCCTCCCCCCTGACCCCTTGTTACTTTCATTATGTTTTCCTTGTCTTGGACTCTTGAGAATTTTACTATTATATGTCTTGCTGTAGCTTTTCTCTCGCCGTGGTAGTTTGGAGTTCTTCTTGTCTCTTGTATGTATATTTTTATCTCATTCTTCATGCTTGGGAAGTTTTCTTCGATTATCTCCTTAGAAAGGCTCTCAGTTCCTTGTCCTTTCCATCTTTGGGGATTCCTATCACTCTTATATTTCCTTTCCTCATGGTGTCAGAACGATCTCGAAGTGTTTCTTCATTTTTTTCCCTTTATGCTTCTATTTCCCTTTCTTTTTTGTTTCTTTTTGTATCTGCATCTTCGTGGGTACTGATTGGTTCTTCCATTTCATCAATTCTCTTTTCATTGCTTTTCCCAGAGATTTTAGGTTCTCTATTGATCTTTTGATCTCCTGCATTTCATTCATTTTCTTCTTTAAGGACTCAATTTCTTTATTTTGGTCATTAATAATCTTTCTCAAATCATTCTTTTCCTTTTCACTTTCCTCAAGTTTTTTCATCATGTGATTCTAAATTCTCTATCTGGCATGCAGAGAGGATCTTCTACATCATTGTTGTTGAGATCTGGTGGTTGATTTTCTTTTTGTGATGGGTCCTTTTCCTGAGGGCTTGCTTGGTTATTTGTATTTTTCCTTCTTCCTGTTGTTTATTTTCTGATTTGCTCTATGTGAAAAGCCCTTTTTGTCACTGGTACTGGTGGGCACCTTTGGGGTGTTCCTTCTGGGATGTCCAGAGTTGGTGGTCAGATTGCATCTGGGACTGTTATGCCAGCCTCCCCAAGAGTAGTAATGTTGTGATTATGTTGATGTGCTCTGTCTCTGAAGTTTCCCTCCTACTCTATTTACTCAGTTCCAAGGGAAGATGATGGCGGGCTTCAAACTGCGGTACCTCAGCAGCTTCTTCTCCTTATTCACAGATCCACCTAATGATGGGTGTGGATCCTGCTGCTGGTGGGAGGACACAGGCAATTCCTGGATGGTGCTCGGGAGGAAGGTGCCCTTCTTGGCAGCTGCTCTGCTCACCTCTGCCTGTGAGGGGACTCCTGGTGCGGGGGCCGCTGCACTTTCCTGAGCTCCACAGACCCTCTAATGGTGTTGCAAATCCAGCTAGTGTTGGGCACACCAAGACAGTTTTGGAACGGGGTGTAGAAGGAAGGTGCCCTGCTCAGCGACTACTCTGCTCACCTCTGACTGGGAGGGGGGCACCAGGCGTGGTACCTGCTGATCTTTCCTAGGTTCCACAGAGCCTCTAATGGTGGTGCAGATCTGGCTGGTATAGGGCGGACCCAGGCAGTTCCTGTACAGGGCGCGGGAGGAAGGTGCCTTGCTCAGCGACTGCTCCACTCCCCTCTGAGGGTGAGGGGGTCTCCTGGCGAGGTGCCCACTGCTCTTTCCTAGGCTCCACGGAGCCTCTAGTGGTGGCGCAGATTTACTTTTTTTAATTAAGTTTATATTTCTGGGTCAAAGAGCTTCTCATTATAACCTTTAGATGGAATAAGTTAGCTAATTCAAGGATTTTTTAGGTACAATAATTATAGAAGGTTCAAGAAAAGTTTATGGAAAAAAAGGAACATTGAATAACCTAAGCAAATTACACATGTTATCAGCAAAGTCTGCTGGCTTTTAGACTCAATATACTGTATGAGGATTTATGTACCACAATTTGGAAATTTTTCTAGGTGTTCACTAATTCTGCAAATGTCAGGAGTCATTTTTAGGACAGATTTTGGAATAAGAATTGGAATTGGAGAAGACTTTCTGAGGTAGACAGAAGAGTGAACCTGGGAGGTAGGTGGTCTTAATTTTCCATGAGTTACCAAATATTTAGAACAAGTTTTCTCTCTATTAGCATATACTACTTATTTCAGATCCTCATGGCAATTGCTAATTATTATAGACCTCACCATGGTTTTATAAATATCTGTATGTTTATTTTTGCAAAGTGTTTTATGTACCTCTGTAGGATGATGCCATGCTATAGCACAATGCTTTGCCCTCGTTTGGACTACAGCAGTTATTTATGGAATTTTTCCACTTGATATTCTTTTCTTCTTATCCCTGGAGCCTGTAAACTCTTTCCTAAGGTATGTATTTACCTTATATCTTTTATGCTGACCAGTGCTCTTGTAGCAGCATGAGGAATCCTAGGCACACCTGCTCATTCCTGAGATTGAATTTAGTCCTGAAGATAACAATTAAGAAAAAAGATCATATGCAAAGAAGGAATATAAAACTGAAATTGAGTGATTATGTAACTTTTTGTCTTTCTGCTGTGAGCATGTGCAAATAACCATCATGTATACCAAACAGATGAAAATGTGTTGAACTGATGAAGGTGATAGTAAAAATGTTCCTCTGTATTCACATAGAGTGTACTCTTGGGCTTCACTATCTTTTGTTTTCAAAAGTTTATGATTTTATAAGAAGTATTGGGATCTGAATTAGAGTTTGCTTATATACTAACTTCATTTTTTCTGACAATGTCAGTTTCCGGGTTTATGTAATAATATGCAGTAGGTAAAGTAAATTGATGTTCTAGGACATGGCGTGGTGGGTTCTTTCTGTATTGGGTGGTGTTTCCACCCTCATTTCTTTCACTCTCAGCAGTCAAAGCTTTCTGATTCTCTTCTCATTGACCTCATGACCTCTTCTCATGTTCCCCATGACCTCTCTCTCTTACATAAGGTACACGTGGCTGATTCTGGCCTCAAATATTCCTGATTTCCATCAGGTTTTCCATTTTAAATCTCTCAACCACCTCCTAAACCAAAGATCTAATGTTAAATATATGTATTATCTTTGTAAAAATGTACACATGGTCATTATAACAATTCTAGAGGTGTAGATAAGTATATTCCAAATCCTACTTCCCAAAGATAACCACTACAAATGCTTTTCTAGGCATATATATATATATATATATATATATATATATATATATATATATACTCAAAAACAGGATATGAGGTGTGATTGAAGCCCTCTAGCAGGAGGTCTTTCTCAAATAACTGTGTTCCCTGCCAGTACAAGACATTGCACAATGGGTTCAATAGTTCCAAATACTTCGTATTTATTATCCTCTCTAATGATACATCTGTATTTTAAATATTCTAAAATAAAAGATTTTTTTCCCTGGTGATTTTCAAATTGATGAAACATGAGATATATGATAATTTCTCATATTGGAGAATAATTTAACTTATGGCTAGGAAGTCCATTTCTATGTATGTCTTACAGCACAGTTTTTAGTAGGAGAGAATCAAACACATGCATTGTTCCCTGCTAGGGGACACGGCAAGTGCAATTCCTATTGAGTGTGTGTGAGAAAAGGGTAAAGAAAATTTGGATGTGGCTCAATGGAGAATTGATTAGTAACATCTATGATTCTAGTTCATTGGCCCAATCACTATTATGTTTCCTAGAACAAAGTTTGATATCTTTAAATTATGTTATGGCCTCACCATACCCTATTATATTTCAAAATTTTATCTAAATTTTTATATGGAAATATTTTCTGTAGAATGTAGAATTCTGTACACCCAATCTCTTACACAGTTTTCTCCCATTCCAAATACAAAATCATTTTTTATCTTTCAGGCTTTGATTTTTTCCTCTCTTGTCCTTATTCTAATCTAAACCCACGTTTTTTCTTCTTTTCAGTCTGAAGAATGGGTATTTTAACCCATGCCAAACAATTATTTGAGAGTGTGTTTAGCACACTGTCGTACACAGTGAGAGTGTGAGAAGAGATTTGCTGCATCATAGCCTAGCACTTGGGAACTGGACTTAGACTGCCTGAGTTTGTACACATGTTTTGCTAGTTGTATGAGCATAGCTAATTTCAGCTCTGTGATGTTAAGGTAAGAATAAAAAAATGCTTCTATCAATGATTGTTGATATAACTTATTGAGATAATTAAGGCCAGCCATTAAATCTAGTACCTAATAGATATTAGTAGATATTGATATTTACAATTCAAATTCATTATTATTAAAGAGTATTCAATATGAAGCTTGTCCTAAGGAAATTCACAGTTCAAATTGAATTAGCGTTCATAACAAAACCACAGAGAACAGTATAAAGTAACAAAATTGAGTGATGTAGATTGTGATATTGACAATATGCTATAACGATGGAAGAACTCATGGAGGATACATGTAAGCCTTAGGTGAGAATTGAAAAGTGGATTAAAGTTTGGGTCTTCAAAGAAGAGAGACAGAATTCTCTTGTATAGACAATATGCACTAAGGTTAGTTTTCTTGAGTACAAGAGACTTAGGATTCTTTCAATTTTTTATGGATAAGCTACTTGTAGTGTTAAGTTCTGGCAAGATGAGGAAAACTGTTGCTTCAGGATTTTGGGATTTGATGAATTCGTTCTTTGGGGATTAATAGAATAAATGAATGAGTAACAGAAATGGCAATTAAGCAATATGATAGGATAGACTATGGCAAAACAATGATTAATGGGATGCCTCAGGTGAGCACAGAGGTATAAGGCAGAGCTCTTGGTGTACCAAAGAAGTGTCATTAATCAGCATTACATCATGCCAGAGAGTAGTTTATTGAAATTCTAAAATAGGTACTTAGAATAACATTAAAAGCACAATTTTAAACATGCACAATTGATTCTAGTGAAGTACTATGCCAGAAATGAATTCTAACCTTCCAGAGGACTGTACCCCAAGGAAAAAAAAGCTGAAAGTAGCCCATTGACACAGAGTGACTCTGCCAACTTTACCTTCTTAAAACTGTTCTTTTCATTGGAAACCACAGTAGAGACCAGCAAAAACAGAAATGAAATCTTGGCAGTGCTTCTTCTCGCCTCATGTGCCTTGTAATGTAGCCCAAGCTGTCAGCCAAGGCTGGCTGTTTCTTCCACATCAGATCACCAGGGAGTGTGTAAAGGAAGGGATTATGGACAATACACAAGCATCTATTGAATTTGGGATACTCTCTTGCATCTATGTATGAAAGGAAAAAGGTGGAAGTTGGGGAGTGGTGGTGGGCAAAAGGATCAGGTCTTCCATTTTGAGCTGCTATGGTGAGTTCATCTCAGTGGGGTTGTAGCTCAGCATCAGGCACTGTAAATAAAGTGGTTAAAAAGAGGCCAACATTCATGCATATTTGGGTTGTTTGTTGGGTATCTCAGCATCTAGGGGAGAACTCAAGGTTTGGTTAGGAGATGAGGGCAGAAGCAATGTAGTGCAGAGCTGATGCCTCGAGTATCTGGTAAGGCCTTCTCTGCCACCTTCCCACTTTCTTGCTTAAACCCTCTTCCCTAAACTCGGACACTTCCCCTCCAATTGACTCTGATATTAATTCATCAGAATTAAATAATTAGACACCTACTTTCCCTCATTACTTTCTATATTTAAAAAATCAGAATTTTGAACTCATGCTAAAACAAAACAAAACAAAACAAAGCACCTTTGCTCTTCTCCCCATAAAAATCTGTTCTGGTCATATTGAGTCTGATTGCTTTTTATCTCCTTTAAATGTGTATTAAAAATGAACTTTAATCTTACTTCATCCTTTGTAATGGGTTGCTTGTGGCCCTCCCAAAAGATATAGTCATCTAAAACTTGTGAATGTCAGCTTATTTGAAAAAAAGAATCTTTGTAGATGTAGTTAAAAATCCCGTATTGGGATGATCTCTAAATATAATGACAGATAGCCAACAGTCATGTGAAAAAATGCTTATTATCAAAGAAAAGAAAAATAAAATCACAGTGAGATGCTACTGTAGTGATTGGAGTCTATCTATCTATCTATCTAATCTAATCTAAAACCAGAAAAAAAAAACTGTTGGTAGGAATGTAGACTGGTACAGTCTTTGCATGCAGGGTTCTTAAAACATTAAAAGTACATCTACCATATGATCCAGCAATTCCTCTCCTAAGTATCTAGCTGAAGAATGAAAAAGGTGGGGGGGGGATATATGCACTTCTATATTCATTGCAGTACTATTTATTATAAACAAGCTATGGAAAAAAATCTATGTACACAGCTACAAATGAGTGAATTAAGAAGATACAGTATATATACACAATGGAGTACTACTCAGCTATAAAAAAGAAGAAATCTTGCCATTTGTGACAAAATGAATGGAACTGGAGGGGATTGTGCCAAGTGAAATAAGTCAGAGGGAGAAGGACTAAAACTAGAATTCACTTATATAGAATATTAAGAAACAGAACAAACGAACAGAATGACTAAATAAACCAATCCAAACCAAACCAAACCAAACCATACCCACTCTTGAAATCTGATTTCAGAACGGAGGATATCAAAGGGGGAAAGGGAAGAGGTAGTAGCAGAGAGGAGAGGAGGTCCAATAGACTGTGAAGGAAGATTACTAGTACTTTGGTGGTGGGTGTGGTGTGATATGTAAATGTAAAGGATTGCTTACATATATAGAGGTTCATACCTATAGCCCTAAAACATATACCGTGTTGTAAATTGCTACTTCAATAAATATAATTAAAAAACAAAGATTTGGGGCCTCCCCGGTGGCGCAGCGGTTGAGCGCTGTGCTGTGCAGCTGTCAGCAGCACGCAATGCGAGTTCAACGCCCAGCCCGGGAGGATCCCATATGGTGCGGCAGACCTCTCCTGCCTCACCCGCTGCTCCCCTCAGCAGTGTATTTCTGATCTGCCTGTTCTGCTCCCCACTGTGTCTCTGGTGAACCCTCTCGCCGCCCCATGCCTCTGGCCTGTACCCCAGCTTGCATGTAAAAATAAATATTTAAAACAACAACAACAAAAAAAAAACAAAGATTTAAAGAGTAATAAAATAGTTAAATGATGGCAGACTTAAAAAAATTAAATCCAATAAGTATACTATATAAGAGAAGAGAGAAAGAGACACAAAGAAGGGAAGACACAAATAAGAAGGTGATGTAAAGAAGAAGGCAGGATTGAAGTGATATGTCCACAAGCCAGGGATTGCCAGTAGACACAAGAAGCTGAGAGAGGCATCGAATGGATTCTCCCTCAGAATCTCCAAAAGGAACCAAACGTTGTTGACATGGCGATTTGGGGCTTCAGGGCTCCAGAACTATGAAAGAATAAATTTGTTATTTAAAACCATCAAGTTTATGGTGATTTGTTTACAGCAGCAACAGAAAAGCACTAGAACCTTATAGAGCTTGTGACAAGAAGCATCTGAGTTGAAGGGGTACATAAATTTGCTGACTTTGGTATCCCATCATGACCCTTTACAGGGCACTCCTGAAGTCAGGTTTTCTGGAACCAAGAAAGTAGCAAGCTTTGGAATGGCTGAATGTATGCATCATTCTGCCAGTTTTATTGTATATCATACCATGATACTATTCTTACTTTCTCTGAAGTGGATGGAAGACTTTTATTCTACAACTCATGCCAACCATGCTGATATGATAACTATCAAATAAATGTGTTTAAATGCTTTGATGAATAGCTAAAATATAATTTTAAATGCAAAGTTTTTATCATCTAAAGGCAACAGTTTTCATTTGAGCTTCTGGTTTCTATGCTTTAACCCTTATAAAATCTATCCTTTATCCAGCAACCAAAGTGGTTTTCTAAAATGGGAACGAGGTCATGCTCACCGCCTCTTCTATTTGTCTTTGACTTTCTTGTACTTAGAATGGGATCTAGACTCTTGAAAGTTTTTTGCTAATCTGTTGCCTTATTTCACTAGTTCTTTTGAAACTGTAGAAATGGTAGCCAAATATTTATTGGACAAATTAAAAAAAAGGGAAATGCATTAGCTCCAAAACAACTTTTAAGAAATCCCATTTCAAAGAGTTAGCTACTTACACTAATTAAATTGTATTGCTTTGTATATTTATTATTCCCTAGTCCTTTTGTGCACTCTGTTGAAGGCCCAGAAAAGAGAGTTTATTGAAGTTAGGTGATTTATTGCTTTCAGAAATACTTCAGTGTTCCTTCCCAGCAGCAGTATATTGGCTAACAAGTAGAAGACAGACATCTAATAAATATGAGTGGCTGTTGACTCTTTGTATTACTAATAAAATAGAATGCTTAGCACATTGTAATTAGTTTTCCAATTTGGGAAGCTGTAATTTGCTATTGACCTTTAAACTAAAGATTATCTTCCTTTCCTTTAACCAGATGGTTTCATACTCCTTTTAGACTATGTTCTAGCTCTGCCTTCTTTTCAGAGAGAAATGTAACCAGAGTGCTAGATAATAAATCTTTTTTTTTAAAGTCCACCAGTGCTTTATTAATTTTTTATTAATTAATTACATTTTTCTCCTTAAATCAATGTAGTACTCATAGTTGTTCTGCCACCATATCACCTGAGAACCATAACTATATTCCCTTGTGTTCATCCCTCCCCCTCCTTTGCTCTATGCCTCAGGTGTATTGTCAACTGCTAGTTTTGACTTTTTCTTGGTCTTTTGTTTGGTTTCTCTATATTCCACATATAAATGAGAGTATCCAGTATTTATCTTTTTCCTCCTGATTAATTTTGGCTAGCATAATGCCTTCCAGCTTCATCCATGTTGCTGCAAATGGTATGAATTTATCTTTTTTGATCACTGAATAATATTCTATTGTATAACAATAACACAGCTTTTTGATCCATTTGTATATTTTGGGGCATTTCTCCTTTGTTGTCCTTGCTTCTGGGGAAAAATCCTCAAAGATCTTTCTGAGGTTTATATCATGGAGTGTTTTGCCTATGTTTTCTTCTATGTATTTTATGGTGTCAGGTCTTATATTCAAGTCTTTTATCTATTTTGAGTTGATTTTTGTGTATGGTGTGAGTTAGTAGTCTAATTTTATTCTTTTGCATGTTGCAGTCCAGTTTTCTCAACACCATTTATATTGAAGAAGATTTCCTTGTTTCAGTGAGTATTCTGTGCTTCTTTGTCATAGATTACTTGACTATATGTGTGTGTGGTTTTATTTATGGGTTTTCAATTCAAATTCATTGGTCTGTATGTCTGTTTTTGTTCCAATACTATGCTGTTTTTATTATTATAGTTTTGTAGAATTGTTTGCAGTCTGGGAATGTAATGCCTCCATTCTTCCCCCTTTTAGTCAGGAGAGCTTTCATGATTTGGTGGTTCCATATAAATTTCAGCAATATTTATTCCATTTCTTTGAAGAATGCCATTGAGATTTTACTGGAATTTCATTGAATCTGTAAATTGTTTTTGGAAGGATGGCTATTTTGATAATGTTAATTCTTCCAATCCATGAGCAGGGAATATATTTTCATTTCTTTGTTTTTTTTTTCTATTTCTTTTAACAGTGTTTTGTAGTTTTCCTTTTATAGGTCTTCACCTCCTTTGTTAGGTTTATTCCCAGGTATTTAATTTTTGGGTGTACAATTGTAAATGGGATGGTTTTCTTAATTTCTTCCTCTTGAGATTGATTGTTTGCATATAGGAAGGCTACTGATTTTTGTGTGTTGATTTTGTACTGCTACTTCACTAAACTGGTGTATTTTAAAATTAATTTTTCTGTGGGGATTTTTAAAATTCTCTATATTATAATATCTGTACATAATGATAGTTTCAATTCTTCTTTCCCTATTTGGATTACTTGAATGGCTTTCTCGTGCCTAATTGCCCTAACTTGGAATTCCTGTACTATATTGGGAAGCAGTGGTGAGAGTGGACATCCTTTTCTTGTTTCAGATTTTAATGGGAAGGCTTTCAGTTTTTCACCATTAAGAATGATATTAGCTGTGGGTTTGTCATATATAACTTTTATTATGTTAAGATATGCCACTTTTATCCCAGGTTTTTCAAGGACTTTCATTATAAATGGATGTGGACTTTATCAAATGCTTTCTCAGCATGTATTGATAAGGTCATAATGATTTTTATTTTTATTTTTGTTGATGTGGTGAATTACATTAATTGATTTTTTGATATTGAATCATCCTTGTATTCCTGGAATAAATCCCATTTGGTTGTAGTGTATAATACTTTTGATACATTGTTGGATTCAGTTTGCTAAGATTTTATTGAGGATTTTTGCGTATGTGTTCATTAAGGAGATTGGGTTGTAGTTTTCTTTTTTGTTTCATCTTTGTTTCCTTTTGGTATTAATGTAATTTTGGCCTTGTCAAATGTATTTGGTATTGTTCCTTCTTGGTTTTTTATTTATTTTTATTTTTTATTTATTTATTTTTTGTTTTGTTTTTTAAATTTTTATATTATTCATATTTTTTACATTATTGTGTATTCCCCATAGGTTACCCACCACCAATTCACCTGTGAACATCACAATATTCCCTTGTGCTCTTTTCTATCCCTTTTTGAGCCCTTATCCTCTCCTTCCCTTGCTGGATGTCTCTTTCTTGTTTGATTCGCCTATTTCCAATTATAAGTAAAACCATTCAATATTTTTTCTTTCTTTCTGGCTTATTTTGCTCAGCATTATCCCTTCTAGCTCCATCCATGTTGCTGAGAATTGCATATTTTTATCTTTTTTGAATGCTGAATAGTATTCCATTGTGTATGTACCACATCTTCTTGATCCAATCATCTATTTTGAGGCATCTGGGTTGTTTACATATTTTAGCTATTGTAAACTAGACTACTACCTCACACCATGCATGAAAATCAGTTCAAAATGGATAAGAGACTTGGACATAAGACCTGAAACCATAAAATATATAGAAGAAAACATAGGCAAAACAATACGTGACATCCACCTTAGCAACATTTTTAAAGACACATTCTCCAAAGTAAGGATAGTGAAAGAAAAGATAAATAGCTGGGATTACATCAAACTAAAAAGCTTCTGTACAGCAAAAGAAACATTAATCAAAACAAAGAAATAGCCTACAGACTGGGAAAAAATTTTTGCACTCCATACAACAGACAAGGGACTGATCACAAAAATCTACAAAGAATTCACACATCTCAACAAGAACAAAGCAAAAAATTCAGTCAAAAAATGGGCAGAAGAACTTAAAAAACACTTCTCCAAAGAAGAAATGCAAATGGGCAACAGGCATATAAAAAAATATTCAACATCCCTCATAATCAGGGAAATGCAAATAAAAGCCACAATGAGCTACCACCTTATACCAGCAAGAATGGCACATATTAAAAAAACAGGAAGCAACAAACGTTGGCAAGGATATGGAGAAAAAGGAACTCTCCTGCCCTGCTGGTGTGAATGCAAACTGGTCCAACTGCTGTGGAAAGCTGTATGGCAGTTCCTCAAATTGCTGAAAATGGAACCTCCATACGACCCAGTAATACCACTTATGGGAATCTACCCAAAGGACACAAAAACATTAATACAAAAAGATAGATGCATCCATATGTTTGTTGCAGCATTGTTTACAGTAGCTAAAATATGGTAACAACCTTCTTGGTTTTTTAAAAAGAGTTTTGTAGCATAGGCATCAATTCATCTTTGAATGTTTAGTAGAACTCTTTTGTGAAATCATCTGGTCCTAGGCTTTTGTTTTTTTGGGACAGTTTTGATTGCGCTGTTTCAATTTCACTGCTTGTAATTGGTTGGTTTAAGTTTTTATTTCTTCTTTTTTCAGCTTTAGATGATTGTATAGTTTTAGGAATTTGTCCATCTCATCTAGATTATTAAACATGTTTGCATGTAAGTGTTCACAGTAATCTTTGTTTATCCTCCAGATTTCTGCTGTGTCTGTTGTAATTTCTCCTCTTTCATTTATGATCCTATTTACTTGAGCTTTCACCCTTTTTTTCTTTGTGAGACTTGCTAGGGGCTTGTCTATTTTATTTATTTATTTAAAAAACAGCTTTTGGTTTCATTGATCTATTGAATTATCTTTTTTATTTTGATCTCCTTTATTTTTGCTTGTATTTTTATTATTTTCTTTCTTCTACTGGTTTATGGATTTTTTATTGTTCTTTTTCTATTTCCTCAAGAAGAAAATTAAGTTGTTTCTTTGGGCTATTTCTTGCTTCTTGATATGCGCCTGTATTGCTATATATTTTCCTCTTAATACTTCGTTTGCTGAGTCCCATGTTCTGGAAAGTTGTGTCATCTTTGTCATTTGCCTCAAGGTATTTTTAAAGTAATTTGTTTTTTATTTATTTTTAAATTTTAAAAAAATTTATATTTGCATAGAAGAACTGGGGTATAGGCCAGAGGTGTGGGAGGAGGAGTTAGAGGATTTACCAGAGTTTGGAGAACAGGTGGATTTACTGAAACACATTGCTAAGGGAAGCAGTGGGCAAGACAGGAGCAGTCTGCTTTGCCATGTGGGTTAGCTCCCTTGCCAGGGATCAAACTCAGGCTGTAGTGGTGATAGTACTGAAACTTAACCTTTAGGCCACCAGGGAGGCCCTCTCAAGGTATTTTTAAATTTCTTCCATGATTTCCTCATTAACCTAATGGTCTCTCAGTAGCATGTTGTTCAGTCTCCATGTTATGGTCAATCTCCTTGCTTTTTTTTTTTATGGTTGATTTCTAGTTTGATGCCTTTATGGTCAGAGAAGATAATTGGTATGATTTCATGTGACCTAATATGATGTCATGTGACCTAATATGTGGTTAACCTGGAGAATGATCCACATACTTTTGAGAAAAATACGTGTTCATTTTTTGGGGGAATGTAGTGTCCTATGGATGCCTATTAGGTCCATGTTGGTAGATCTTCATTTTGGGCTATTGTGTCCTTATTTGATTTTTTTTTAAAGATTTATTTATTTATGCATGCAAGCTGGGGTACAGGCCAGAGGAGTGGGGTTGCAAGAGGGTTCATCAGAGACAGAATGGGTAGCAGAACAGGCAGATTGACTGAAGTACACTGCTGAGGGGAGCAGCGGGTGAGGCAGGACAGGTCCTCAGCACCATGCGGGAATCTCCCTGGCAGGCACCGAACTCACGCTGTAGCTGCTGACAGCTCCACAGCGCTGCACTTAATCCGCTGTGCCATCAGAGAGGCCCTTGTGTCCTTGTTTAATTTCTGTCTTGTTGATCTGTTTCTTGGTGAGAGTGGTGTGATGAAGTCTCCTACCACATATCTATTTTCTCCAATGTCTGTTTTTTGGAGCTGATAGTAATTATCTAATGTATTTTGGTGCTCCCTCTTTTGGTGAGTCTATATTGATGAGTGTTCTGTCTTCCTGGTGTATTGTCCCCTTGATTATGATATGGTGTTCTTCGGTGTCTCTCATCACCTTTTTCAGTTTGAAATCTGTGTTATCTGCTATAAGTGTGGCTACCTCTGCCCCTGCCTACTTTTGGGGGTCATTTGCTTGTAAAATTGTTTTCCAACCCTTTGCTCTTAATTTATGCTTATTTTAGAGTTTAAGTGTGTTTCCTGGAGGCAGCAGAAGGTTGTATTCTGTTTTTTTTTTTTAATCCAATATGCTACTCTGTCTTTTCATTGATGAGTGTGTTCCATTTTATGTTTAGGGTGATTATTGGTACATGGAAGTCTGTAATTGTCATTGTTCATAACTTTGTGCTTCTATTCATTACTTTGTTCAGTTCTTGTTCATTCCTCTGTTGGTTTAGATTTTTTTTTCAAGATTTATTTATTTATACATACAAGCTGGGGTACAGGCCAGAGGTGTGGGGTGGTGAGAGGGTTCACCAGAGACAGAGTAGGGAGCAGAACAGGCAGATCAGAAACACACTGCTGAGGGGAGCAACTGGCAAGGCAGGAGAGGTCTGCCACACCATGTGGGATTCTCCCTGGCCGGGCGTCGAACTCGCATGGATGCTGCCGACAGCTCCACAGCGCAGTGCTCAACCGCTGCGCCACCAGGGAGGCCCTCTGTTGGTTTAGATTTTAAGGCTTCTTGTAATATTTCTTGGAGTGGGGTTTAGTAGTAGTGAATTTCTGAAGATTTTGTTTGTCTGAGAAGGTCCTTATTTTTCCATCCTAGAGGAAGGAGAGCTTTGCAGGGTAAAGTATTCTTGGCTGGCATTTTTTTGTCTTGGAGTTTTTTAAATATGTTGCTCCATTCTCTTCTTTCCTGTAGTGTTTCTTTAGGGAAGTCTGATGTCAACCTCATTAGTTTTCCTTTACAGGCTATCTGTTTCTTTCCCTTCTCAGATTCATTGTTTTTTCTTTGTCTTGGACTCTCGGATGTTTTACTATTATGTGTCTTGCTGTAGTTTTCTTTTCATTATGGTAGCTTGGTATTCTAGCTTCCTGTATGTCTATTTTCATTTCTTTCTTCAAGTTTCTCAGTTCCCTTATCTCACTGTTCTCCTTTTGGGATTCCTATAACTTATATTTCCTTTCCTCATGTTGTCAGATAATTTTCAAAGTGTTTTCTTTATTCATTCTTTTTCCTTTGTCTCTCTCTTTCTTTTCTTTTATTTTCTTTTTGGCTCTTTTTTTTATATCTTTATCTTTAATAAGAGTACTGATTCGACCTATCATTTCATCTATTCTATTTTCATGACTTTTCTCAGAAATTTTTAGTTCCTCCATTGATCTTTTAACATGCTCCAATTCCTTTAATTTCTTATTTAAAGAGTCAGTCTTATTCTCTGTTTGTTGATTATGTTTCTTGTAGCATTCTGTTCCTTTCTGTTTCTTTCAGTTTTTTAATTAAGATGATTCTGAATTCTTTACCTGTCAAGCAGAGAAATTCTTCCATACCAGTGTCTTTCGGTTCTGGAGGCTTATTTTCCTTCTGTGGTGTATTGTTCCCATGAGAGCTTGCTTGACCACTTTTATTTTTCTTTCTACCCATTGTTTGTTTTAGTGTTTGTTCTAGGTGTGGGGCCATGTGACCACTTGGTGCCCACTGGCATGATTTCTGTGCACTTTTACCAGTGTGTGAATATAGAATATGGATCTGCCTGGAGCTTAAGCCTCTGTGGGTGGTGGGTGGAGGCAGGGGTGGGTGCTCCTGTTGCTCTCCCCTCAGCTCCTGCTAACTGGAACTCTCCTGATGGCCGGTGGATGGATCTGCATGCTGCCTGGGCCACTTTGGCAGCTGGATGGATTCAGGGCCAGGGATCCCTATGGCACCCATTGACCAAACTGCTTCTGCTGGCAGGCAGGAGATCCCAGCATTCTTTTTTTTTTTTTTTAAATATAATATATATTTTTATTGTTATTTATGTCTTTGACATTTTGCATTCCCCTTGGGTAGCCCACCACCAATTCACCCGTGATCCATCTCCATGGTCCCTTGTGTTCTTTTCTATTCCATTTTGTGCCCTTTCCCTTCCCTCCCCCCGGCCCC
>PVIJ01016037.1:0-34082 GCA_004024925.1 Scalopus aquaticus
CACCACACACACACACACACACACACCCCTGTGGGTGACCCTGCAGGGCGCAGAGCGAGCGCACAGCAGCCAGCCCTCCTAGTTGGGACAGTGACCTGCTCCGGACCCAAATGGCACTTCCTTGAGCAGGAAGATTCGGTGAAGTTCGTTTTACAAGGTCTCCTTTGTCTGGAGAGGTCCAGCGCAGAGGGGGCCGGGACAGTTTCAATTGTGCTACTAAAGAGCTGAGCTGAAAGAGGGAAGCGGGGGAGGGGAAAGCGAGAACCTTTGTGCTCCAATCTATATGGCACCCTTGGGGAAAGCAAGTCTCAAAATGTTTTACGGGAACGAGGGGGAGCCCTCCCGGGACTTCTGGGCACAGCTCCTGGTTTGGGACTGGCGGTGCTCAGCTTCTCCTGCAGCTGTGTGGTTAGGAGGGTGGGCCGGCAGCAGGCTCTGCCACAGACAGCCTAATAAACATGTCACAAACACTTCAGTTCAGGACCTACTCCGAGACACTGCACCACGGGGATAAATCACCCCTAACTCTAAGTGAAGGCTGGCCTTTTCTAGAAGGAGATGGCCAGTTCACCCCACCGCACATAAATTTTGCCTTCATTTGAAATTGGAAGAAATCTTGCAGATGCTTCTTCCTGATTAAGCACACTGTAAATCCTAGGGTGCAGAGGGCCAACCAGCCTCTCTCTGGCTTCCCAAGTCTAATGCATTCCAGGACAGCATCTTCTCCACTGGCAGAAGTCCCCCAATACTTTGTTTGGAGACCCCAGAAACTTACCGCAGAAAATCACAACTTGCTAACTCAAAAATGTTTCCAAGTTATTTCCGAAGCCACAGGGTTATCTCGAGACTCTGTTTCTTCATTATCTGTAACAGGGATTTATAGAGACTCCAGGCACTAAATCCATTTGTTTCCTAGTCCTGTGAGGAAAATGCCATCCAGGAGTCTGCTAGCCACTTCAATGCCTGAAGAACGAGTTCAGGAGTTAGCAGTTGTTGTAAACTTGGCGCTAATCTCTTGAAGATCTCTATACCTAGAGGAAAAGGGGTGGACCAGGATGTGGGGTGGCATCAAAGAATGCCCTTTTTGCACAGCAGCCAGCATCAAACAGCAGACCCTGTTCCGTGCAGGAGTCAGTCGAAGACCTAGAAAGCTGGACTGTTTCCTAAGTCTCAAAGCCTAGAGGCCAAGCTTACAAATCAGAGCATGCTAAGCTTCTGTGTCCTTGGAGAAAGCATCTGCTCGAAAAGGCTGCCCAAACCAAGTGCATACTCATTTCCCCAACCTCACCTCCATCAGCCATCCACCCGCTTGGAAACTCTTAGCAGTGGCAATTAAGGCCAGAGAATAAAAACAGTCCCACACCTACACCTCCTACAAAGCCTGCCCAGCTTTGCACACTGTACACGTGGCAGCCCCCTCTGCTGCTCCGGGCAGCAAAGGGAACGCCCTCCTTCCAGAAGTCTCCCCCGAAGAAGACTTCCTTCTGCAGAGCTCCAGTCAGCCATGTGCTGCTTCCATCCCCTCCCTGGAGCGCGCTGTGCTCTGTCCACAGCACTTCCACTCCTGTACACGTGGGAAAGACCCGGGACTGAGTAGCTCAACCGAATAGCTTCAGACACCTTTTTTTTTTTTTTTAAAGATTTATTTATTTATACATACAGCTGGGGTACAGGCCAGAGGTGTGGAGCGGTGAGAGGCTTCACCAGAGACAGAGTGGGGAGCAGAACAGGCAGATCAGAAATACACTGCTGAGGGCAGCAGCGGGCGAGGCAGGAGAGGTCTGCTTTGCCTTGTGGGATTCTCCCCCGCCGGGCCACAGCGCAGCGCTTAACCGCTGCGCCACCAGGGAGGCCCTTCAGACACCTTCTTAAATGCTCAGCTACAACAGAAAGACTTTGAGGAGAGGGAAGGGAGAAAGAAAGTCAGCTAGGGAGTTCTCCCGGGAAGGCACAGTAGACAAAGAGATGCAGATTTAAGCTCTACCTTCCCCAATGAAAAGAGCGAAGGAGATGAGGTCTTCCTGGGAGAGGCCCAGACAGAAATTTATGGAAAAATATCAAAAGCAACCTCCACCCAGCCAGTAGAGCCCCTCCAACGAAATCAATCTTTTGCCAAAAAGACATACTTTGGGGTGACAGATATTTGCTCCCCTACAACATCCCATCACCACCCGCTCCACTCAGATTGAGTTCGTATAGTCAACACTTTTTCACAGAGGCCTTTGCAACAGAACTTTCCCACAAACTAACAGCTCTTCAGCTTTTGAGGATCTGTCAAAGCTGTGCATTCCTCTCTAGACAATTGCATTGAAGCAAACACAGGCATGTTGTTTACACAATTAGGGACCCACAGACCTCTGCCTCCATCATACTGATGTCTATGTTTCATGTATTTAGTGTTTTATTTTTTCATTGAAGTAACATGCATTATAATATTATATAAGTATTAGGTGCCTCATTGAAAATCAGCAAGTTTACGTAACACACTAAATTCACCACGAAAAGTCCATGTTTCACTCGCTCACCCCTCCCTCCCATTGCTTTCATTATGCCTGAGAGATGAATGAAAGAATCAATGAACCAAACCATCAATATTTTAGGACAACAGTATTGTCTGTGAGAGCAGAATAAGGGCCACTTTTCCCTGAAATACACATTGTCATCTCAATAGTTAATCACAACAAGGCAGGGAGGATTCCAGAAGTATTCACAGCCAAATCCTTCAATCCTGCCCTGAGCACCAGGGAGTCTGAGCATTTAAAAGAGGCTTTCTCTCTCGCAGCAACACGCCAATCCCCTGCTCAGGCGGATCACCACCTAAGCCCGAGTCAAGGGTGGGGCTTAGCTGTGGCCACGTGACCTCACCTCCTCTGCCTCCCTGCTCCCATCACTCAGATGTCTCTGTTGGGTTCTGTGAAGGGAGAGAATATTAGATCCTCCAAAAAAAAAAAAAAAAAAGACAAAGCTGTCCATCACTTTTACAATTTTTCCTGCTGCAAGAGGGAAGCAGGGGAGGCTCAGGGCCCTTTTGTAAATAAGTGAACCCATAGCTCAAAGGAGACAGACTGTATTCAAGACAGATGCCCCGGTGTAGCCAGGTCCCATCATTTAACAATATCCTTTCTCATCGTCCCTCCATCACCCCGGGCCCCAAGGAACACAGAGGGCTTCACAGGCTTGATTTCATTAGTCTTCAGAAAATCCGAATCCTCCTGTGCCTGCACGATCTGTGCAGGAGAGAAGGAGAGCCGTGCAGGTCAAATGCTAAGAGCCAGGCTCAAACTCAAGGTCAGCCTGTTAGGCTTAGAGGGTTCTGCAGAGGGGCCTGGAGACAGATGGCATCAAGTGGGTCCCTTGGTGGAGGGGAACTTTCATCCACCCACATTCTAACCAGTTGCCCGAGACACAAGGATCCGCACAGCACTTGTAGTCTAATAAAATCCTCTACCCAACCTATATCAATAAAACCTCTGTATCAACAAACCTGAATAATAACATATCTGCTACAAAATTAGAATAGTATTAATCTATAACCTGTTATATCTGCATTATTGGAAACATGTGATATAATAATCTATAATAATAAATTATAGCTAATGAAAGTCTAATAACATATATCTAATAAAATGTTGCTGCTTAATTATAGTTTTAACCAGGTCCCTGGCCTCCCTTAACAATCAGATCAATTGCCTAATCTCATTTGATTTTGACACGCTGGATCCCCCACTGCCAAGGGCAAGGACAGGATGATGCTTCTCAGAGGACCTCCCAGAGTTTTTTATGGATTAGGCATCTCTGCTCTCCATTGGGAGAAAGGAAAAACTAAAGATAGAAAACCATTGCTCTCGACTGCCAAAAGAATACCAAAGCTGGCTAGCCTCCTACAAATCTTAAATCACAGCACTGCTAAGAGGGCGAACTGTCGAGGATTCAGAAGTCGTTTGGCTGGAGGGCTCCAGTAACTTTTGCTTAATTAAAGTCATATTTGGGCAAGGCTATTATTTTTAAAATTGGGTGATTTGAGAAGTATAAAATCTCCTTGCTTAAATGTGTAGCTTATATGAAGTATTATGTATTTTTCTCTCAAATTTAATCTCAGCATAATTGACCCAGGAAAAGTTTAATGTCCCTAAGTCTCAGGTTCCACATTTGCAAATGGAGGTAAGAAGACCGACTGACAAAGGCGGAAACACGGGGCACCTCTTCACCAATTTGCAAGCAAGAGGTTCACACTTGTCAAAATTTCTCTCAAGGAAGGGAATTGGTTTTCCTCGACCACTTCTTCTCTGACTTAACACAGAACTATGATCTCAGTGAGCCCCTGATGTTCTGGAGGAATGACTATGTTCTAAGATTACAGGTAAGTGATTTAAACGCGGGTGACATTCTGCAATGGCCGCCTCTGACTCCGCTGTGAAGCACCCGCCATCACACACGAGTTATAAGATCAGTAGGCAAAATGTCACCAGAGTGACAGAAGGTGCCAATTAAGTAAAGTAATTTATCATGGAAACATGGCGAAGGATCCTAGAACTGTGTGCAAAGGGACCATTCTATTATTTTGATCTACGTTTTTCTGGTAAATTTATATCAATAAAATGACATAAATTCATTCTCATTAGGTATAATGAGTTCATCCAACTCAACTAATAATGTCGAACATCTGTCAGGGTGACCTTCCAACATGCTCTTTTCAGTGATGTCACAAAACTTGTTGATTTGTGCTTCCTTGAGGGCACCAAAGGGTCAAGGTCAGCCGCAGGTCAGTGCACAATGGCTGTGAGACTCACCTCACACTTGCTATTGTGTGTCTGGCCTTCTCCCTGAAATCACATTACCCAAAGCCACTGTTAACAAATGCAGGCCTTTTGGACCTCCCTGGTGGCGCAGTGGTTAAGCACTGTGCTGTGGAGCTGTTGGCAGCAGCGACCTGAGTTCGATGCCCGGCTGGGGAGATTCCCACATGGCGCTGCAGACCTCTCCTGCCTCGCCCACTGCTCCCCTCAGCAGTGTATTTCCATCGATCTGCCTGTTCTGCTCCCCACTCTGTCTCTGGTGAACCCTCTCGCCACCCTACGCCTCTGACATGTACCCTAGTTTGTATGCATAAATAAATAAATCTTAAAAAAAAAGAGTTTAGAAAAAAAAAACAAATGTAGGCCTTTGGGATGTTTGGAGAAAGGAAGGGTGGGAGACAGTGAGGGATAGGAAGAGGAGGGGGGGAGCAGGAATAAGGGAAAGGGAGGAGGAGGAGAGGGGAGGAAGGGGAGGGTTAGGAGGGAAAGGAGTTAGAAGGAGAAGGGAGGAAGGAAAGGGGGACCAGGGGGAGAGGAAGAGGGAAGGGAAAAGGGAGGGGAGGAGGGGAGGAAAGGAAGGAGGAGGAAGGAGGGAAAGAGGGAGGAGGCGGGAAAATAGGAAGGGAACACAATCAACTATGGTGGAGGACTTTGGTTGTTCTGGTGGAGGGGTAACAGCCCCTAAATGGGGAGATGCCATACTTCTAAAATACAAAATAAATAAATAAATAAATAAATAATCTTAAATAAAAAACATTATCCTGAATTTTGTGTTAATCATTCTCTTACTTTTCTTTATGAATTTTCTCATGGCAAATCTCAAACAATAAAATATTTAGATTTGCCTGCTTTGGAACTTTGGCTAAAAGAATCATATATTCCTTTCGAATTGTTCTTTTCTGCAACTTTGAGAAATAATAATAAATATAAATTGATTTCTTGAATTTCATTGATAGATGGTATTTCATTATTTGAAAGCATCATACCTTGTTTCTTAACTCTATTGTAATGAGCATTTGATTATTTCTAGAATTTTGCTATTATAAGCAACAAATATTTTTATATATGAGCCCTAGAGCAAATGCTGCAAGAACTTCCGCAAGGCAATTCTCCTCATAGTTTTTTGCAGAAGTATCTGCTAAAGTTTTTGAAAAGCTACATATTTCCTCAGAATTTTTCAAGAGGTTCCATAAATACAAAAACGATAATATATGTCATGTTATAACTATGGTAAAACCTTGCAATAAAGCAATTTAGAAAGCCATTCATGGTTGGCAGGCTCTTCCACCAATTCTGACTCTCAAATGAGTTTTACCTGCAGAAGTGAAAGGGTCAGAGAGGAGATAGGAAGGAGAAGGTGAGGGTGAGGAAGCAGCAGGCTCTTTCAGGGTCCAGCAGATGAATGGTGGGTCCCTATGACTCCAGAAATTTTCCAGCCCAGCTTCCCTGGATCAGAATGAAAAATGGACTTAAACTAATGAAGCTCCTGGAGTTGCTGCCACCTTTCTGGATCTTCCAGAAAGTTCCAAAACATAGAAATGGATATCCCTACCTGGAAATGGAAGAGATGGTGTTAGAGAAAAATCACTCAATTCTTTGAATTTTAAGTTCTAGGCAGTAAGTCACCTAGAAACCCAGCACCCATCAGCTCACACCTTGATCTAATCCTTTCTCGGTTTGGTCAAAAAAATTGCAAGGCTACTTCACTTGTACAAACTTTCTCAGTCAACTGAAGTATTCATTTCTTTTCAGTTTCTGGGAAATAGAACAGAGCCTTTATCATATTATCTATTACAGAAAGATTTATCAAATCACTACTTGTTATACTTGTAATTTTTCAGTTAGCGTCACCTTGCTAAGTTGATACACGTGGAGAAGGTTAGGAAAAGGGAATATTTATTTTCATCAAATTTTGATGCTATATTTCTGATAAAATGCTTTTTATCTGATCATTGGCTTTTAAAATATTTTCATCTAGACCTCAGAAAATGAGGCTAAAACTCATTCAATGTGTGGATAACATCCAGTACATAACTAAACAGGCAAACTAATATAGTTTTAACCAATCAGCCAGGACAGACTGACTTTGTGTCAGAAAAATTCTAGCACCATATCTCAAATTAAATAAATGTGTTACTATGAAGACTTCTAAGGTAGATAATAGATAGGTGAATGACTGGCTGGATGGATGGGTGGATGGATGGATGAAAGAGTGGATGGACAGATAGATGGCTAGGTAATAGAGATACAGCCTTGCTCTAAATTTACTACCTGGGAGAAATAAAACACTACCATCTTTGATGTTCACAGAAATGGCGCATTTTAGAAAGCAGAGATTTCAAGAGGCAATATCATTAAATAAAAATTGTCACCACTCCTCCTGTACTCAGGACATCCTAATATGAATCAAAATGCCCCATTGCTAGCACAATAATTTGCACTTAACAGTAAAATTTACAAGACTGGGAAAACATAAGGCCCTAGCAGGATTATGGTAGTTTGACTGAAGGACTCAGAGAAGACTATTTTGCATTGCTTCTTTGGTGCCCCCAAGGATTTTTATATCCCAGAGTGATGCACAAGAGTAAGAAGTTCATTAAGGAAGTCATAATGAATTGTGGACTTGAATTAATAACAATGTATCAATGTTGGTTAATTGTAACAAATATGCTATACTAATTAAGATACTAATAATAAGAGAAACGGGGCATGCAGGATATAGGAACTCTCTGTGCTGTCTTTACACCTAGTCTGTAAATCTTCAACTGTGGTATCACCGAGTTTTCCCTAACATCTAGTCTTCCATCTTTCTACAAATGGGTATCTTTATTAAGGACTTTATTAAGAACACATATGTGATTTGCCCCTTGATTGGTCTATTAGTCAGGGTTCTCTGAAGAAACAGAATCAATAGGATATAGAAGTAGAGATAGAGATGCAGAGTTCTCAAGATAGGGCTATAACTGGTAGGGGCAGATGAAGCTGCAGATGTAGACCATTTGATATTGGAATGGGCTCGCACACTACAGAAGCTGAGAAGTCCTGCAGTTTGCCAATGGGAGCTTCCAGAGAGCTGACAGTATAGTTCCAGCTCAAAAACAGTAGTTTAGAGATCCAAGAAGAGCCCAAGACTTTGCTCAAAGCAATCAAGTGAGTAGCGTTTCCTTTACTTGGTCCTTTTACTCTACTTAGGTCTGAGATTGACTGGCCCCAGGACCCCCCTCATTAGGGAGGGTAATCCATTGTACCCAGTGTGTGGACTCAAATGTTAATCTCACCCAGAAATACATTCACAGACACCCTCAGATTAATGTTTGACAAAATGCTTGGGCTTCCCAAGTCCCAGTCAAGATGACACATGAAATTTACTATGTTTCCCAGTGTCCACAATGACCTAGAGAGTAGGTGTCCAGGCCTGGTGGTGGTATCTCATCTTCTGTTCCAATTGGACACAGGGAGCTCTCCTGCAGGGTCTGCTCTGCTCCCGAGGTGCCCTTCTTTGCAGAGGGAGCTGAACACACACTGCCCAAGTCCTTTGTGGGGACTGAGTGAGAGAGTGAGCAAGAAGGCGCCATGTAAGCCATTCGATTCTACAGAGTGGTTCTGCTTACTTTCTGCTTAAGTTCCTAAGCGGTTTTGCTTACTTTCCTGCAGATTAGCAGCATTTGCATTAGCGCTGTTTTCTAGGCAGAAATGAAAAGATAAGCTCCTAAAAAGCTTATGAATTCATAGAGGAGCACTGATACTGTCTGCTTCCAAGTGAAGAGCAGCTCAAATGCCTGTGTTGCTCTGGCACACAAACACTTCTTAATGCATCGTCTCACATCACTCTGACCAGAATCCTATACAATAGAGCGTGGTATTAGTCTCCTTTTTGTAGCTGTGGACTAAGACTGAGAGAGGGTCAGTGATTGATCCAAGATAACACTGCTAAAAGTAGCTTGCTGCAGTGGCGGGGACCCAGGTAGGCTCAGCACCGGCTGAGAAGAATCCACAGACGCTGAGAGGCTCAAAGTCAAGAAAAGTTTCTTGGAAGTACTTTCCAAGAGGGAAAGGACAGAAGTCAGGTGGACTCTGCAGAAGTTATAACTGTCTGCAAAAGTCAGGAGCAGGAATCTAGCTTTCATATCTGCATTTCCTTTGCTCACTTAGCAAGCACCGTGTTAGCAAGTACTGGGTACATCCTGTTTTCTGCAGTTGGTTGAGGTGCTACAACACCAACAACAAATATTGTTGGTGGCTGAGGTGCTAAGGGTGGAGCTAGCCCAGGGCCTAGTTCAATTTAGTTTAATTTAACCTCATCATAACTGAATTATGTTTTAACACCAGTCTCGAAATTCTAAATCCACGTTCTTTTCCTTGTATCACTGTCCCTCTCCTAGTAAGACATGGTGAACTCAATCCCCAGCAGCATAATTACTTATAAATAAACACAAAACAACTTTCCTGAGAGGTGAACTGCAGCTCTTTAGTTCCTCCATATTTAAAAGAGCATATGCAAATGAGGGATAACATTACACTGGTCAACAAATTTTTACAAAAGTCATGTTACTGAAATAAAATTAGTCATTTCCTCTCAATTTGTATGTGCTCAACACGAATATGACAGTCAAATTCTAATTTTGGCTCTAGTTTTCTTGTAATCTGCAATAAATTGATGTTTACATCACGAAATGCATGCCAATAGTAATAGGCCTACGGTTAATACCTGTAAAAAAAATCAAGTCATAGACTACTTCTTAGATTTCTTTGCTTGTCTCTTGTACAGCTGTTCAGGAGCATCTCTGGGGAGTGTCCAGCAGTAGTCAGCCAGCATTGTAGTGGACCATTTTCTCTGGCATCTTTGTTCCATTGATGCGATATCTTGATGAAAACGTTCGCCATGTTCATCACTAACCATACCAGTTTTCAGGGAAGAAATCCAGATGGGAATGAAGGAAGTGAATCTTTAGAGACATGTTGCAGCCAAGTTTCTGATACCGTATCAGCATGTCTTCTACTAGTTCCTTGTAGTTTTCTGTCCTAACATTCCCAAGAAAGTTTGTAGACACTAGGCGAAAGCATTCCATGCTTGTTTCTCATCACCCTGCAGCAAGTTGTTGAACCGGTCATCTCAATGCAGACAGAATGTTTGGGTAGACTATTCTTGACTTCTTTTGCTTTGTTATTCCACCAGAAAGGGGAGGAACCAATCAGAAGTAACAGTCTTTTATGTGGTTGCTTGGCTCTCTCCATACCACGGGGACTGCAAAAGGCATTGATGGTCTTTTGCCATTTAACCACTGTGAAAGCTGTGTTGTACATGTAGCACAGCATATATGCAGGGCCCGAGGCTTGTCTTGGTCACTAACCTTGCATCCGACAAAGATGATAAGCCTTCTTCACTTAAGAAGTGATACTTTTCTTCTGTTGGCAAATGTCACTTCCCCACAAATACAGCAGAAATCGTCCATGCTATTAACACAATTTTGAGGCATTGCTGCTCTGTATTGTGCTAAATGAATAAAATAATAACAGTTCTATGGAACAGTAGCTTCAACTGTCTCGCACAAAGTCTGAAATATTTTCAACGCTCAACCTTTGCAACAGGGCTTTCTATAGTGCACTGCTGATGCCAGCTTACTTCAGCAGCCACCCGGCAGTCGTATTGCATTGCATCAGAAAATGATGCCATCAACTCTGGATGATGTGTGCATGATGGTATTATGCAATGTGATGCAATATTACATCATTCTAGGCTGATTTAGGATGTTGTTGCAGTCCTACTGTATAAATTTACACAGTGAAATATATAAAATGAATTATATGAAATATCTTCATTACGTTAGCCATTTATTCATGCTTTCTGCATCCATCCATCCATCTAACCAATGAATGAAGAAGGCTGACTGTGTGCTGGCTACAACTGCACTGACCACAGATGGGACGACCGTCAGCCTCACCATCACTGTCATCGACCACATTTTCATCCCTGTTGTTCTGAGAATGCACATGCCAGGGGCAATTAGGTGGAATTAGATTACACGAAGTCTCAGATTACAGAATGTGATGCCCACAGTAAGAGCTCAGTCCACTGGCACATACGCACCAAGGCAGACAGAGGAAGTCAGAGTAAAGGACATAATCAGCTGGGGAAATATACAACGAATATGACGCACACAGGGCAAATGCTCTTTGTGACAGTGTGTTGGGAGGGAAGAATTGTGATGTCTGAATTGATAGCCCTGTGAAGAAGTCTTGTTCTTGAGTAGGTAGTTTGATGAAAGTTCTTCAGTTCATGAAACTGGGACAAGTCTTTTGTTTCCTGTGATTTCCAGGAAATTCAGCACTTGATACCCAAAGATAAGGGTTGACTTGCAATGTTGGCCCAGAGTAAGTCTTGAATAAATGTTGATTTATTTTGTGCCCCTTGATTTCAAGAAGACACTTCTGGAACATTTCTCAGAGGAGCTAGCTTTAATTTGGAAAGCAATGCCAGTTCCTTAGAAGATAGAAACCATGAAAATATAAACTCCTCTGTGATTTCTTTTTTCCCTAAGCAACACCTCTGAGTCCTATCTAAGATGCAGATCAAAAGCAGGTCTATCAGGAAGACTTCTCCCCATCCTAACTAGCACCCCAGGGGTTGATGTTTCTATTTGTGTTTTCATGGAACCCACCTCTGGGAGTTGAGTGCAACTGACTGTGGCCTCTACAGTGAGACACTGTGTTCCTGCAGATAAAACACCATGATTCTATGTAGATGAATCCTCTGGTTATTAATCTGGATCCCCTCCCCACCTAGCCACTCGGCGACAGTAACTCTCTCTTTCTAATTTTTACCTTTTCACTTTCTACTTGGTGATTCCCAATAGCAAACATGTTGTTATTTCACCTAGTTTTGTCAAAAATTCCTCCCATCTACTCTGTCACATTTGTGGTTCATCCTTCCTAGAATTTTCCAACCAAGATAAAAATAGCCCTTCCTTCCAAGAGGAAGACCATAGCCCATGACCAACTGGCACAAAGTACCAAAAAGTTGGCCTCCAGACTTGATATGGGGCTAACTCTGTGGTGCAAATTGTTTTCCAAAGCTTCGCTAGGAGACAGACTGTGGTCAGCTGAGAATATAGTCCTGCTTAGCTTTTTTCCTGCCCTATCCTGCTTTCCTCACTTATCTCAGCTGAAAAGCATTTCCCCAATACATCACTTAAATAAGAATCCCCATCTTTGGGTGGTTACACTGCTTCTAAGGAACTCAGCCTAAGAGAGTTGGTGCCAGAAGTGCAGCAGTCCTAGACTCTCCAGGATAGGATTCTTAAACTGGATCATAAACGGCAACAAATCCCCATCCTAGTGTCCGATGGAGTATAACTCTTTCCTGGCAAAGTCCAATACTGCCTTTGTCAAGACTCTTGCCTTTGACAAGTAGCTGGCAAGAGGTGTACTGCTGGAACAATGTCTCTGTCACTCAACAGATGTAGAAGAAAAAATAATTATAAGAACTGTGGAATCAGGTGGCTATTTCGAAACAACACTGATTCATTAAAGAGGGGAAATGACACGAGTGGATCTACTGAGAAACGATTTAATGTAAAGTACAAGACCCATAGGGCCTTTTTAACAATATTGTAAGATCTTTGTCTTTGATAAAGGAAAACATTGCTTAAGACCAGGCACCATGCTTTAAGAATCAGACTTCAGAGGAGTCTGAATGATCAGCCTTGGTAAGTATCCAACGAAAAGTCACTGGGTACAAGATAGTGGAGATAGAGACTGACTCTAGAGGCCATAGCCAGGTGTGCTCCGCACCCAGGGCTGTGTCCCACGAGGTCACAAGCAGGCGCACCCACACCAAGGGGTGCTTGTTAAAATGGGAAGATGGCTTCCTGACAGAGGTTCGGGATGGGCTACTGGACAGATATGCGTGAGAACACTGACCGCCAGTTCTTCCTGAGCCTTCTAGGTCAATTTACATGGTCCCCTCTTCATTTGTGCTTAGCAATCCTGCTAAGCAAAGACAGAGATTACATACCTGAGGACTGTAACCAAGGTAATACTAATTCGGTCAGGGCCACTGTGTAACTTCGCATAAGGCCTGGGAGATACTGGGCACTAAGGCACATGGGCTGATACATGAACTCATGACAAAATGAATAGGAAGGCCTCCCTGGTGGCCATGGGGTTAAGGCTCAGCACTATGAAGCCATCCGTAGCCACTGCAGCACAAGTTCGATCCCTGGCCAGGGAGCTGACCCACATGGCACAGCAGACCTCTACTGCCTCGCCCGCTGCTCCCCTCAGCAGTGTACTTCAGTCAATCCATCTGTTCTGCTCCCCACTCTGTCTCTGGTGAGTCTTCTCATCCCCCACACCTCTGGCCTACACCCCAGCTGTTGTATGCATAAATAAATAAATCTTTTAAAAAAAGAAATGAATAGGAGCACGTGGATATATGCTGATGGATACTACCCAAAAAATCATCTTCCTTAGCTAACAATGAAATTTTATGTCACAGATTTCAACTGGAAACCAAGACAGACACAATTGCAATCCAGTCTTTGGAAAACCGTGTATGAATTCCACAGGAGATTTGATTTGCTAAGGTTGCTGGGTCCACAGAAGAGAGGGAGTGGGGCAGAGGCCGTCCTTTTTCCCAAGTGCATATGGGAGGAGAGGAGTCTCCCTGCCGCCATACAAGATGGCGGACCACTTGAAGCTACTCTTATAGCAGCTTCCAGTACCTTCTCTCATTCCTTGGGATAACAAGTGAATGCCTTCACCCATCCTACTGATACTGAGCTTGGAGAACAGGTTGGCCATTCAGGGACTCTGATTTTTTTTAAGGAAGAAGGGGAAGACACAAAGGGTTAATGATAAATGTTGAGAATCCACTCAGACAACCTAGTCTCAGGCAAGCTCCTCCACCCACCTTCCCATTTTTTCTCTTTTTCGTGGTCTTTCCTTTGTGGTCAGGGAGCTTAAAGCCTAAGGACTGAACAGCTTATTCTCACACCAGATAGAAATGTAAGTAAACAAGGCATTACAATAATGAATTTGACAGCAAAAGGCAGGAACAGAGGGGAGGAATCTTTCCTGCAAAGGATCGGGCTGGAACTGGGCCATATTCCAGCTACAATAAAAATAAGGCTTTTGTTGGTTTCCAGACATGTAAATCAAAATGGATACTTCAAGACAAAAAGGGCAGGGGAAACAGTTTCTCTGCCATTGGCCATTGATCGTTCACCTGCATTCAAAATTGGCTTTAAGGCTAAGAAGCTCTAATCCCTCAACCAAACAGAGGGAGCTAAAAAGATTGGATTTGAAAAGACCACAGGAAATGAGATTGGCAATAGCTCTGCACTCAGTGCTCGTCAAAGGAGTTGAAGAAGTTAAAAAGAGATGAAAAGGAAGAGTCGAAAAATTATCTGCAGAATATGTATGAAACATGAGGCTGGAACCAGCTGATCTGTCTCCCTAATTCCCCGCCCCCCCTTTCTGTGGATGCTTTCAGTAACAAACGCAGGGTCCTAGGGGCTAACAACGATATGATTGGAAGCGCAGCCCTGTTTGTGAATTCCAAATCTAAATTGTATTAGCGTAAGCGACAGGTTCTCTGCTTGCAATTTGATTCACAGGAGCTGGCTGTTTCTGATGTTTTACTAACAATTTGGGTAAATATGCCGAAACCAATATGTTCAGCCAGGTGCTGAGCAAATTTAGCCCAGTGTGGAACGGTCTGCACAGATCTGTGTCCCCAGATGGAAGACGGCGAGTTACAAATTAGTGCAATTCAAACAGAAGAGGGTTGACCAAGGAAGGCTTAAAAAGATCAAAAGGAAGCAGAAGGGAAATTGGACACAGTTGCATGCCGGTTCACTCCAAGGCAAAGGGCACTTAATTATTTTATTCCAGTTTTTTTCTTCCCCCTCCAAGAATTAGGTTAACACTTTCACTATTCCAGTTTAGCCCTAAATTCCCCCCAAATTATAAGAAAGCCCTGTGTGAAAGTGATATGGGAAAAAAATAAACTTCCACATCCTTATTAATCTGGGACCAGGCATGAAATTCCAAGCACCTTCAAAATCAGAACCCTATTTGAAGGACTGTATTTATACCTGAGTATCATCAGAGAGGTATATTGATATAGGGTAACATCATTTCGCTCTATTCCCACCTATCTATTCCCCCCAAACCAATTATTTTTAAATTATCATTAACCAGCACAATAGGTTTTTAGTTACCATAGTATTTTTTTAAGATTTATTTTTATTTATGCATACAAGAGCTGAGGTGGAGGCCAGAGGTGCAGGGTGGTGAGATGATTCACCAGAGACAGAGTGGGGAGCAGAACAGGCAGATCTATTGAAATACACTGCTGAGGGGAGCAACAGGCGAGGCAGGAGAGGGTGAGAATATAGGCAGAGAGCAGACAGAAGGTGATGGCGGAAGTGCAGTGAGCAGTGCCGCTGGCTCAGGCTCTTGTGACGCTAACTGACATAAAAGAGGTAATGAAGGGCCTCCCCGGTGGCGCAGCGGTTAAGTGCTGCGCTGTGGAGCTGTTGGCAGCGGCGACGCGAGTTCAACGCCGGCCGGGGAGAATCCCACATGGCGCGGCAGACCTCTCCTGCCTCGCCCACTGCTCCCCTCAGCAGTGTATTTCTGATCTGCCTGTTCTGCTCCCCGCTCTGTCTCTGGTGAACCCTCTCCCCGCCCCACGGCTCTGGCCTGTACCCCAACTTGTATGTATAAATAAAAAATAAATCTTTAAAAAAAAAAAAAAAAGAGGTAATGAAGACACGTGTAACTTGGAGGTGACGCTGACAAGGTATGCTGCTGACTGAAACGCAGGGTGTTTTGGAAAGCAAGAGAATAAGAATGAGTGCTGTTTTCAGCTTGAGCACTTCAGTGGATGACAGCTGGTTGCCTTTGATCACACTGGGTAGGTGGGAAAGGCAATGGGACGGAAAGGGGGTGCATGTTGTGATAAGGCAAGTAGGAACGTAATGGGGTGAACTAAGTTGGCTTGGGGATCAGAGAAAGAAAAGACAATTTTAAGCAAGCACCTAAAGATGACTTAGAAAGCATAAGCTGCTCCTTCTTGTTTGAATGCCTCCTTCATGGCCTCTCCAGCCAACCCCACTCTTCCTTCAAAACCTGGCTCAGGCATCCCCATCACTGGGAAACTTCTCTGACAGCCACGTATGGTCAAAAAGCAACGTTGCTCCAGGTGTTACGAGGAACATTGAAGATGCAAAGACAGTAGATGGTGGTCGTTCCTCAAGAAACCTACTCTCTAGGGAGAGAGGTCATCCATTTAACAAACACCTACGAGGCCTGCAGGGACAGCGTGTGAGTAGGTTACAGCATGTAACAGTCTGCCCAGGGTGCTGGAACAAATCCTGCAGATGTGAGGCTTAACTAACTGGGACTTACTTCTCACAGTTTTAGAGACGTAAAGTCCAAGGTGTCTGGCCAACAGTGAGAGCTCTCTCCTTGAGTTGTAAATGGCTGCCTTCCCACTGTGGTCCACATATCCCTCCTGGTGCTTTGAGATGGAGAAAGAGAAGACACACGCTCCCCTGTGTCTCTTCTCACAATGGCGCCATCCCATCGTAAGGACCCCCCATCATGACTTCATCTAAGCATAATTACTTCCCAAGACCCCATCTCCAAATATCATCATATCAGCAGTTAGCGCTTTAACATATGAATTTGGGGGGCCATGATTCAGTCCATAGCACAGTGGGAGCACAGACAGACTTAAGAAAGTCTTCCAAGGGAACTGATGCTTCAGTTGTCTTGCAAGATAGGAACCCACATTCTAAAAAGATGAGAAGATGTTTGCCAAGATCACAAAGCAGCGTGTTTCCAGAGGTCTCCATATAGAAGACTCAGAAGCAGGAAGCCACAAAGGTATGCTGGAAAATGTCTTACAAGCAAGACCTAGGTTGGGTGGGAGGTGGGAGGGGATGGGTCGGACAGTGTCGCAAGGGGGAGGAATGAGCTTGAGAAGTGCGCAGGCCACATCAGGAATGGATGCTGCAGAGACACTGTCTGTGGCTCATTATCCATCACCACCTCCTCCCTGCTAACAGAACACGGATTCGGGTCACTTACAGAGAGAGCTTCATCTCAGACAAGGCGGTTCCCTCCCCAACCTAGAGAATAAATCATGATAAGTCTAATTCCATCAGGTAACACTCTCGCCCTTCTTGATGACTCGTCAAGGAAGATATACAAGATTCAGTGTGACCAACAGAGAAGCCTTTTGCTCTTTCTTCTTCCTGCCTTGAATAGAATGCAATGCCTGCAGCTGAAGCAGTCATCTTATGATCATGAGGTCAATTGCATATGAGTTAAAAGTCAACATAGGGGCCTCCCTGGTGGCGCAGCGGTTGAGCGCTGTGCTGTGGAGCTGTCGGCAGCAGAGATGTGAGTTCGATGCCCAGCCAGGGAGAATCCCACATGGCGTGGCAGACCTCTCCTGCCTTGCCCACTGCTCCCCTCAGCAGTGTATTTCTGATCTGCCTGTGCTGCTCCCCACTCTGTCTCTGGTGAACCCTCTTGCCGCCCCACGCCTCTGGCCTGTACCCCAGCTTGTACGTATAAATAAATAAATCTTAAAAAAAAAAAAAAAGTCAACATAGGATGCCATGAGGATGGGAGGCAGAAAGATAAAAAAGAAAGACCCGGGGGCCTTCCTGGTAGCGCAACGGGTTAAGGTTCAGCGCTATGAAGCTATCCGCAGCCGCTGAAGCATGAGTTTGATCCCCAGCCAGGGAGCTGACCCACATGACCGAGCAGACCTCTCCTGCCTCGCCCACTGCTCTCCTCAGCAGTGTACTTCAGTCTATCTGCCTGTTCTGCTCCCCACTGTGTCTGTGGTGAATCCTCTCAACTCCCCACACCTCTGGCCTGTACCCCAGTTGTTGTATGCATAAATAAATAATTTTTAAAAGAAAGATACTTAAAAAAAGATAGACCCGTGATCTAGGATAGCAACACCAGACTTTTGAACAGATATCAATTGTTGTCTGCGTGCAGATGTTTTATCATGTGAGAAAAACAAGCCTTTATTCACTAGGGATTTATTTCCCACATATTAGTTAGATTTTATGTTGCTGTTGGCAAAAGCATACCAACTGATGCATACGTCATCTTAAAGTTTCACATTTCATCCTGAGAGCAGTGTTTTAAACAGGGCGTGGTGGTGAGGGTGGGGAGTCGGTAGAAGAACATCAAATCTGTGGTATAGAAAAATCACTCTGGGAGCTTTGTAGAAGATAAAATATAGAATAAAGGGGCAAGCTGAGAGAGGCAGGGAGTCTAGTTGATAGGTGTTAAAATCATCAAGGTTAATGATTATTAAAGCCTGAAAGAGGAGAGAGCAAGAAAAATGGCAAGGAGGGAAAGGAAACTTAGATACGAAGGAGAGAGAACAGATAGGACTCCACCACAGACTCTCTCGTGAGGAGAGAGGAAAGAGCAGGAGAGCGCTGAGGTTTCTCATAGATGAATGGAAGATCAGAGTAACATCCCCTGGGGCGACAGAGGAGAGGCGAGGAAATGAAAATAATTTATTATTTTCAGATAAATCAAATTTATAGTGTAGCTAGAATTAATTAAGCCTCGTTGTATCTAAAATTTCCCTTAATCATGGAAATAATCATGCTTTGCTTGCTTGTCTGAATCCACAACCAAATCGTGAGCTCCTAAGTGCACAGGATGGAAATGATAATGAGAGAGAGAGAAAGACAAAGTGTGTGTTTGTGTGTTTAATGTATGTCAGACACTATTTCAAGCCCTATGTTAAGATAAGAAAACCAAGGCATGAAGGGATGAGTAACTACCCCAAGATCAGATTGCTCAAAAGCAGTGTTTCTGCTGAGGTGCTGAATTCAAGTCCAGCCTTTTAGGTGCCACAATCTGTGAGCTTTGCCACAGTGTTCATCTGACTCTCCGAGGTGCATCCCATTCTGGAAAATTCCATAATGTGAACTTTTCTTCTTTCACTTATTAGCTATTAGATGCCTAATATTTGCAAACACTTGCAAATATCATTTGGACTTTAAGGCCAGGAATACAGCTATATATCAGAAGGGATATTTAGTAATGATAAAAAGAATCAATCCACCAGGAAAAAAATATATCTTTTTTACCAATTTACATGTTTATGAATAAAATAATATTGCCTCAAATATAGAAAGCAAAATTTGACCACTTTCGGAGAAGTATACAAAACTGCAATCAGGATGGGATACTGTCACATAGTTTTCTCAGTAATTGATAGACAATGCCATCAAAAAAATTGCTATGGAAATGTAAGCTTTTAACATTTGTGAAACCTCAGTGACTTTCATAGAACAATGCATATAACGAGTGCAGAAAATATATATTTGGAAGGATGCCCATAAAAAATTACCAAATTTGATTGTGTGCTCTACCATAAAATAAATCTCAACAAATTTAAAATTATTTAAATTGAAATATGTTCTTTGACTATAGAGAAATTAAGCAAGAACCAAACAATAAAAACCAATTGGAAAAACTCCTATTTAAACCAAGTGATAATAAAAATGCAAGGTATTAAAACTTATGGGATATTACTCTAACCACCAAAGCTTCAAAACAAGACCTGATAAAAACACTACAGGAAAACAGAGAGCAATATGTAACATGAACAGAAAGGAAAGTAATGCTAAATAAAATATTAACAAAACTAAAACCAGTGACACATAAAAGGGTAATACATTATGACCACACTGTGTTTATTTCAGCAACATAAGGTGAACCTAACAGTCAAGTACCAATGGTTATAATCTCCCATGTTTAATAGAATAGCATAGGAAACATGTGAACATTAATGATGCAAAGTTTTGATAAAATTCATCAATAAAAACTAAGCAAACAACTAGAAGGAAATATGTTGAATTAAGGGCCTATACCAAAAACCTTCAGAAAACATCTTACCTAAAGGTAATATATTCAAAGTCATACTGAAAGATAAAAAATAATAGAAGATATGAGGATTGGAAAAGAAGAAATAAAATTATCATTATTTGCACATAACATTATTGTGTGTCTAAAAATAAAGAATAAAGATATTAGAATTTATAAGTAAACTTAGCAAAGTCACTAGATAATAACTTAATATAAAAATCAAATTTATTTTTATACAGTGACAGCAAACTACTAGTAAATTAAATTTTAAAAGATACGGTAAATTTAAAAATTTTATGGCAGCATAAAACCATCAAATAATTTGGAATAATATTTGGAGAAAAAGAGAAACGGACTGAGAGAGCACAAATCCTCTGCAGAGAAGTCTATTGATTAAAACATTTTAAACACTTAAAAACTAGAGGAATGTGTCATGTTCTTAGACTGAAAAAAAATGTTGCAATGGTTAATTTTTCACAAGTTAACCACTGTAATTTTAATCAATATCCCAGGAGGATCACTATAAAAAAATTGACAAGCTAGTTTAAATATGTTTAATGAAAACATAGGGTCAAGAAAAGGCAAGATGATCTTGAAGAAGAACAAAGCTAGAGGATTTATGTATTAGTCAAGGCATATTATGAAGCTCCAGTAATTAAGATAGTGTAGTATTGACATAAAGACAGACAAATTAGTCAATGGAATGGACTAGAGTCCAGGAATGCGCAACACATAATGGACACTTGACATGAGAATGACAGGCAGTGCAGAAGGGGAAAAATTGTCTTTCAATAAATGGTATTTGGTCAATCAGATATATATATGAATCTGGACCATTACCTCATAGAACACAAAACAATCAATCCCAGCTAGATTGCAGATCTAAATAAGAAAAGGAGAACTATAAAACTTTTAAAAGGAAACAGAGAAGAATATCTTCATGTGAGCCAAGATTTCTTAACCTGGATATAAAAGGCATCAGTCCACAAAGGGAAAAATTGACAAACTGGTTTACATTCAGTTTTATAATGTTTATTCCTCCAAAGACACAGTTAAGAGAGTGAAAAGACTAGACACAGAATGGAGAAGGGAACCAACAAAGAATGCATCTCAGAATATATCATATGTATCAATAAACAAAAAAAGAAGGACACCCTATTCCTTTAAATGGGTAAATGACTTGAGCAGTAGTTTAGAAAAGGTCAATAAACATGAAAAGATACTCGAGCTCATTAATCTCATTATCGTTAGGAGATACAAATTAAAACCATGACATTGAATGACTGTCATTGAAAAGACTGAAAATGCCACATGTTTAGTCACTTGCCACTTAACAAACACCCACAGAAGCCCCTCAAAGACAAGTCTCAGAGATGGACAAGAGACAGCCTTTGTCTCCTCACTTCAACTCATTGTCAGCACATCAACATGTAGCTGGAGAACTGGATTTGAGCATTTCATTGTCTAGCTTTAGCCAACTTAATCATCACAAAATGGAAAATGACAAAAAATATTCCTACAGAGAAACTGTGGCTTGAGCAAAATAAAAGAGAAAAACAAAAAACTGTCAGAGTTGGCACTTCTTCTCCTTATATGAATTCCTAAGCCCATCACAAGAGAGAATTGATAGAATCAGTCAAACCTCCCGCAAAAACATTGTTTAAAGTGTTAGAATTATAAATTCATAGTGATACTGAACATCACCTACGTCTAAAAATGCCCCTCAAGAGAGAAGATACATGTGACTAGGGAAACAACATTCAGTTCATCATCACTTCATTTTTTATTTCTATGCTATATATTTTATAATGTACACAGTATGTTAACATAGTGGTAAACCATGTATATGAATTCAGATACCCCTATTTTCAGAGTGTATGCCAAAATATTTTATTGATAGATGCATAACCAGAATGTTCTAGAGAACCTGCAACCTGTAAGACTTGGAGCTAGTCTCTAATTCTCTCTGGGATTACCTTTGAACACCTATAATAAGAAATATTGAATGTTTCTTCAAAGCTGAGGTTTTCTTAGACTCTTTTCTATTCTGCTGTACTATGAATCTACCCTTTTATATCTGAAAAGTAATTTCCAAAAAATCCATAAAAAATGCGAGTTAGAAATCACAAGGAAAATGAACGAACAGTGTCAACTATGAACCCAGCCCTGGGCTAGCGGCTCTGTGTATGTATGTAACTAATGCAGTCACAGCAGGCCATGAGGGAGATGTTACTGTTCCCATTTCCAAAAAAGGAAACAGCTGGATATGGAAGTCAGTGTCAGATGAGGAAATAGGTGGCAAGAGGGCCCATTGTAGAGAAGTCAGGAGTTTAAAACTAAGATCTGGCCCGTTACGAGTCTCTTACTACTCCATCACATTACCATTCTGAAGCAGAACATGGAATTTATGTTTGCTTTTTATATAACTTTTATGTCTATTTATATGAAATTCTGTTTTATTTTCCCTTGGAGCTGCCAGGGATCTTGCCAATTATGATCGTTAACGTCTATATTCCTGGTGTCTAGTACAGCGTCAGGTACACAGTGACATTCCATAAATACTTGGGGGGGGGGAGACAATGAATCAATCAATCAATCGTTAGAACATAGTCCGTGCCAACTAAAAAAGTCCCATTTTTGTGAACAAAGGAACTCTCCTACTCTGAATTTTGATTTTGCCATAAAAAAGCAAATTCAATATGAGCCTTTCTTCAGATCTATATTGCACTGAATACAGAACCAAAGCATGCATTTAAATCACTTATATCTAACTTTTTATGATGCCATTGGGCATGGTGTTCTTTTTGCATTTGCAGTTAAAGGGTAGAACAGATGGTGGAAGTTTAGTTTCAAGTGATGGGCCCATTAAAATAACTTATGCTGTTGAGTGATTGTTCATCCTAATGGCTCCATTCATTATATCTGAGTTTGCAAGCTCTGTAATACTTGCAAAGGAAGTAGGACTTCGGGAAATATTTGCTCCATCAAGAGATTTGTTGGATTAGGACTACAGACCCACAGACTCTATCTTTGAAAGGAAAAACTTGCTGGAAGCTTCATTAAACAGTAAATTTATTTCATGGAGTGCAGCCAGGGAAGAATCTTTCTAGAAAGAGACTAGGAAAGAGGCTTAAGGGAAAAAGTACAGGCCCCTTGAACGATATTTTTTTCCCTCCTTACCTGTCTTCTATGAGAATGGACTTGAGTGAAGAACTTGATAGCTACAAAAATAACTGTGAAGACGGGTTGATAAAAGACCCAGCTGAGCTCAAACAACACAAACGCAGCCAGATGCCAGCCCACAGGCAGCAGGGCGCGCAACGCGGTAGTGGCCAGAACCAGGCGTGCACTCTGGGAAGAAGGCGGGTGCCACAGGTCCAGAAACAGAGCTTGCAGATGCACAAGGCCTGACTAAAGAAGACTCCTTCTTCTCGGCCTCCAGAGCACAACTAACCACCACACTCCTTTGACTCCGACGCCTAAATTTCTCTCCTATTTGCAACCTTCACCCAAGCTCGCTCACCTGGATTATTACAGCAGCCCTCTCTTCAATCTTATATCCTGAGTCTACACTTCAAAGAGCAAATATGATCCCATCCCAAACCCTCTGTCCCTTCCCTTTCCCTCAGGACAATATCTAAGCCACACCTCCCAAGATTGTCTCACACCAAGTCCAGTCCTCAGACTTGCGAACACACCTCGCTTCTTGCAGTTTTCTAAAAGTGCTTTACCTTTTCCTTAAACTTAAGCCTATACCTGGCTCTTCTCAGAGGCATCATCTTCCAGTTCTCCACTTAAAGCCCCTGTCCATTTTCCTGATCTCCTGGAGGCCTTCTTTCTTCCATCAAGTCTTCTCTGGTTTCCAAGCCTGAAGAGATGCAGTCCAGTATTCAGCTCCTGCTTCCCCATCAAAACCTTATTGTGCCTTCTCAGAAGAAGTCTCCTTGTGTGTCTCCTGCCACTAGACTCATAGCATCATGTCACAGATGCTGTGTCTTAGTCACCCAATGGTGCCCCCGTGCCTCACACCATGCCTGGGACACAGAAGAAATTTAAAAATACCTAGTGAAGGGCCTCCCTGGCAGCACAGAGGTCAAAGTCTCAGCACTATCAAGCTATGGCCAGCCACTGTGGCATGAATTCAACCCCCCGCCAGGGAGCTGACCCACATGGCTCAGCAGACCTCTCCTGTCTGCCTGCTGCTCCCCTCAGCAGTGTGCTTCAGTAGATCTGCCTGTTCTGCTCCCCACTCTGTCTCTGGCGAATCCTCTCACCCCCTGCACCTCTGGCCCAGACTCCAGTTCTTGTGTGCATAAATAAATAAAAATAAATCCTAAAAAATAATAAGAAGAATACTTAATCTTATTGAAAACCAGACCTCCAAATCTGAGCCTTCCACACTAGACTGTTTTTATCTGTAGCACAAAGGGTTAAAATCATGGTGTGCAGATATTTGGAAAGGGATTTATTCATGACAAGATAATGAGCCAACCACTTAGCATCATTACCCAGCTAGCATTTATCCCGATGGCCTGAGCAGAGTCCATTTTGATGAAGGATGTGCCAGGTTTCTTAACATCAGTGCCAAATTATTTCTTAATTAACTCACAGGTACTGTCAATAGGAAAGTCCAGTATTGATTATAAATGAGAATTAAGATAGGAAAACTGCCTCTTTCAGGATTTTTTAAAAAGATTTGTTTATTTATGCATATAAGAACTGGGTGTAGGCCAGAGGTGTTGGGTGGTGAGAGGATTCACCAGAGACAGAGTAGGGAGCAGAACAGGCGGATCTACTAAAGTACACACTGAGGGGAGAAGAAGGGAGACAGGAGAGGTCTGCTGCGCCATGTGGGAAGCTCCCTGGCTGGGGATTGAACTCATGTTCAGTGGCTGCAGATAGCTTCAAGGTGCTGAGACAACCCCTTGCACCACCAGGGAGGCCCCACTCTTGCAGGATTTTTAAGGTATGTTGTAGCTGTTACATCAAGGTAAGCTTGAGTAAGGTTTGTGTGAGGTCTACCCTGCATTTACTTTTATCTCTAGAATTTTAACTTGAGTCTTTTTAAATTCTCTTTTATGCCTCTACCGTGTTCAGATTTTTCTCTGAATAAATCCTTCTTAAATAGATGGAATGCAGATATACTGACTTTTAATGTTGGGTCCACTAATTCTATCACCTGTCTTATTTCTGCATCAATTTTGATTGATGTTTCTCCTTATTCTGGGTCATATTTCTTACTTTTTTACATTCCTGATGATTTGGGGCTGGGTAAGTTTTCCCCACTATTGAAAGTTACTCACAAAAGCCTTGTGAGCGATGAGGTTTTGCACTTTGGCTGTTGGAACAGGTGCCATTCCCAGCCCTGTATAAACTTTGGATGCTTCTTCCTGCAAGCCTTGTGGGGGGTTCTTCCCTGGTGTTGAGCCACCTGCTCAAGGACAGGGGACAGCTCCTCCACCCTGCCAGATGGAGACCCTCGGCGCCTCTCTGGAGCGCTCTGCACAGCCTTGCTGGGCTCTACCTGCGGCCCTTCCCATCGGCTACCTGTTCCTGCAGCTCCAGCCCCACCCCACCCCCGCTCTGGGTGGGCGCACCTGGACGCCCTCTGCTGTGCTGGGGGCCGGATCCCCACGTGACTCTCCTCTCCTCTGGAGCTGTGGCTGGGACTCGCCTCCCCCAATCTGGCAGATTCCCTGTGTGCTGAATCCGGCATTTTCCTATTTCGTGGTTTACTCTCCCTCGGGCTGGAAGACACCTTCTGCGAGCCTCCTCACACCGGGTGTACAGGAGAGAAACACGTCAAATCCTTTCCCGTCTGAAAATGGCTCGTAGTTTACGCTCGCCCTTCGCTGAAAGAGGACTTCATGGAGTGGTTGTTGGAAATCATTTCCCTTCAGAATGTCAATCGTGGTGATCTTTGTCTTCCAGCATCGCTGCTGTATTTCCTCATGCCACGCTGGGCCGAATTTCTCTGACTTGACTTGCTTTTTCACTTCAAAACTTCGATTCTTCTCATTTTCACTGGTCTCACATTCTATGGTGCTATGGGGGCAATGGCCTCTGCGCACTCGCGGCGATGAGACGCGGCTTCCTTCTGAGCGGTAAAGACGCTCTGAGGCTTTTCTGCGCTATTTCTTTGATAACTTACTTCTGATTTTGCTTCTCTCGTTCTTTCTGAAATTCCCATTAGCCGAATATTAGATTCCCTCGATCGGTTCTCTAATTTTTATTATCTCTTCTACCCTAATGTTCACCTTTTTGATTTTCGCTCCACTCTTGGAAAGATTTTCTTGACATTTCCACCAATCACTCCAATTTAATTTTTCATTTCAGTTATTATATTTTGAAGGTTGAGGAATTATTTCTTTGGGTTTCTTTGTTATGCCAGGTTCTTCGCTGTATATCCAGTGTCTTGCCTTATATCCTTAAGGAGACCAGTAATAAAATGTTTAAATATTCTTTCTAATCCTATTGTCTTTGTTTCTCCCGAGTTCCCTTTCCTCTCTTTCCTGATAGTATCTCTTTCAAATTTTCCAACCATTAACTGATATTTCCTATTTGAGAATGAGGCACTAAAACATAAGTGATACTCTGTGCGGGTGCATCTCACCCAAATGGATAGGACGCCATCCAGGTTTCCTAGTGGGGACACCCCTACTTGGTCAGGGTGTCAGCCTATGCAGAGATAGTCTCTTGAGCAATTCGATTTCTCCACATTCTACAAAGGATCTTTCCAGCCTCCTGGGTGTGGTAGGAGGAAGGACTAGCCCTGAATGAAGTTCTAGAAGCAGGTCAGAGAGCAGGACCGAGGGGCAGGCAACAGGGTCTCCTGCTCAATCTATAGATTTTCATCTAAAGCTTCTGATCTCTACCAGATCCTCTCTTTTCTAATCCACTCTAGTTGGTGTCCTCAAGTCTGGGACTAAACCCCTGATTCTAGGAAGAAGGGGAAGAAGGGCTGTCGCTGGGCTTGAGAGATGGGGTGTTTCTGGTCTTACCCCGTGTCAGATTTTCTATCAATTCTTGTTTTCCATCTTTTTTTTAAAGATTTATTTATTTATGCATACAAAAGCTGGGGTGTAGCCCAGAATGCCCGGGGCGGGGGGGTGGTGAGAGGACTCACCAGAGACAGAGTGGGGAGCAGAACAGGTAGATTGATTGAAATACACTGCTGAGGGGAGCAGCGGGGAGACAGGAGAGGTCTGCTGCACCATGTGGGAAGCTCCCTGGCTGGGGACTGACTAGTGCTGCAGTGGCTGCAGATAGCTTCATAGTGCTGAGACTTAACCCCTTGCGCCACCGGGGAGGCTCTTGTTTTCCATCTTGATCCTCATCTCTGTTCATGTTCATGTTTATTTAGCTCACGGTGCTCCCATGTTCCAGAATGTTCTCAGGTTCTGTGAGATAAGCACACTCATCCTCTCTTCCAAGCATGCAGGTTGCTGCTTCCTCTACTCTGCAGTGTCATTTACCCTCCTCTGTGCACTCTCACCAGATGCTGTTCTAGCTCATGTACTGTTTTTCTCTCACCTCTTTTCTCTTTTGTTCCTTCACTTTCATTGCAGTAGAGTTCCAAAGGGAGCTGATGTTCACGTAAGAATTTAATACTATATATCCTACGCAAACTCTGTGCACCATCTCACTTAAGTCACACAGTAGTTCTCTGAAATAAGTGATAATTATTCTCATCTAGACAGTGAAGCTGAGACTCAAAAGTGCTACAGAATTTCCTTAGGTCCAATGGCCCATTGGTGGCAGAGTTAAGATTTGCAACCTGTTCTGACTCCAAAGACTTTGCCATACACAATACTGTTCTGGTTAGAAGGGTAGATCCAAGAGCATTCAAATTAGTCTGTTTTACTAATAATACTGGTGTCTGGGTCCCCAGATACCTTTTCCAAAAGTCAGCACTGGGATCTCCAAAGCCTGTTGGTCCACGTTCATATCACCCTGAGATATTCAGTGCACTGGCCTCCAATGCCCTGCATTTCTGGAGCACACAATTGCTTGAACACACTCCCAAGGCTTTTCCACATTTGCGCTGCATCCTTCATTAAGTACTTAACCTTGGACCACACCATTACTGGGCACTGGGTTGAGTGATATTTCAATGGTCCTTGGAGCAGTCACATGGAGCCAGGGAGAGAGACCCCTGAGAGTGAAACACCAAGCAGAACAGAACAAGTGGGGGTAATATGCCCTTAAAGAGAAGACCCCACTTATGCTGGGACTTCAGGTCAGATCTCAGGAGAGGCAGTGTTTCAGCTGACACCTGCACAGCTCATCATTCATTCCTTTAGTGTACACTGATTAAACATCTATCATAAAAAGAATCCAAACGTACATGGGAATGTCCAAGTTGCTGCACTGTTCTAGGTTCTTTATGTATGTTAACTCTTTTAATCTTCACAAACGTATGAGGCAGACTTTTGTTATTTTCCCCATTTTGCAAAAGATGGAAAAAGATGCACAGAAGTAACTTTCAAATGGACTCATCTGGTAAGTTTTAGAGCTAAGTGTTTGTACCTATTTGGTACCACCAGTTGGAGCTGTGTGCTAGGAGGTGGGAGGAAATGAAGGAAAACATGCCAGATGAGGGCCTGCCCTCATGGAGTTAACATTCCAGGGAGGAGAATGAGATGAAGTCAGTTATCAGTAAACACCCAACATCAGGCATCATAAACACAAGGAATGGGCTTTGTGAGGAAGCCCCAGTGTGGAGACTCATGGGGCACACATCCCCAGCACTCAGGGTCCCACAGAGAAGTTTGGACGGGCTCTCCGGCAGGGGCTGTAAGAGAGAGGAAGTAGACCTACTGTGTGAACTGGCCACTCAGCCTCTGAAAGTGGGAAGGGAATGAGGTATCAAGGTGGTCTAGAGTTTTCTCTTCACCAACCCTACAAAGAGAGGATGGAGTGAGAGGGACAAGTGTTTCAGGCAAAGGAACCACATCTGTGAGAACGTTGAGAGGCTCAGGACATCGGGCATCAAGGTTGTATACCCTGGGAGTCCACACGCATGGACTTCAAGGCTCTGGGTTCCCAGATGAGGCTGGGTGGGGTAAGCCACTGCTATCCCCAACGGTCACCAGTGAACAGAACATCCACGACCTGAACAAAGGCCATTGACTGCACTGTGTAGCTGAGAGGGAGAATAGCAAGAGGTGGGTTTCGGGCGCAAGGCATGTGCCACATGGTGTAGACCAGCGAGGTCAAGGAGCTTGGTTTTCAAGCCACTGAAGATCTGACCTCAATTTTAAGAGAAGATCCTGGCTCTGGTAGAAGACTGGAGATGCACAAGAGACCACGGAGGATGAAAAGATGTTAGGACTTAGATTGGTAGCCTGGGAGTGGAGGAGAGAAGAGTTCAGGTCAGCGATATGATTGTGGGCAAAGTTGGCAGCACTTGCTGGCAGAATGAATAAAGAAGCAGAGAGAAAGGAGGCATGAGGGGTGACCCTAGATTTCTAGTTTGGGTGGATGAGGAAGGGTGGTGCCATTTGCAGAGGGACAGTGCTGGGAGGAAGGCAGACTGGTGCTTCGGGTGACACCGATCCCCCGGATTGGCAGGACGGAAGCCGCCTCCTTTCTATGGAAGGCCCCGAATTCCAGGTCAGCCTGCCACGTTTGTGCAGAGTAAGACCAGTCAAACTGAGGTCTCTGTGATCTCTCATGGGCTGGAACCCAGTGAATTTGAAGTGAATGACCCAGGTGCCTCTGGGACACGAAGTAACCACCCATCCTACAGTCTGATCATTTCCTTCGCGTGCCTAATGCCATTTCAGGGACACATCGCATTTCCGTTCAGATCTGCCATTTCATCCAGCTGGATTTCTTTTCAATTCAACCCAATTTTAACCCCAATGTTCACATTATTTTTTCCCATTATGCCCATAAATGGAAGCAAATCACACTATCTTATAGAAATGCAGCTGTTTTCCTCTCTTCTCTTTTCTCATTTTAGATGAAACTCTTCTTTCTTTTTTTTTTATTTACACCACCAGCCCGTCCCTGTGCCCTGCTGAGTTCCTCACCATTAGCTGTTTCTGTTCCTCGTCTCCACTGCTCTTTCCTGTTTCTCCAGGGAGCCCCTGCAGAGATGTTTTCTTATATAATCAAATTATAGGTCAAATTCATCAAAGAGATAGCACATGGGTACATTTCTGACAAACATTTGAACTTGTGCAGTACGTAACACATTTTTTGTTTAAGTGGAAGCATGGATAAATACTGATGCTCTTCGACAACAAAAACTAAAGGAAGCAACAGAGCTTAAAAGTATGCCAGAGCGCCTTGGTAAGCTGGAAAGCCTTGGAAACGCATTTTGCCATCACTGGAGTGTTTTAGAGTTTGTGGATTAGATGTCACGCAGACAACGTGCACACTGGATAGTTAACTTGTTCTGAATATATAAATGCCTGTTGTGTGCCTAACAGGAAGTCCACACTGGACTAAGATGACCCCTCTATGGCAAGGGGAAAGGAAAGGAACAAAGCACATAAATTTGACCTTTGGTGGAGGAAAGAGAAACTCAGCAGCAGAAACAACGCCTGCCTATCCCTGCAGCAGCTGCACGGGCTGGGCGCTTATTTGCAGTCAGACACTATAAATCCTGCTTTGCCATCGGAATTCTATTGGATCCACATGGCAGTGGGGCAAAATGAAATGATGACCCTCATTTTCTAGAAGAGAAAAGTGAGCAGCAACAAGGTGATGCCGCTGGTTGAAGTCACCAAGGTAGGAAGTGGGGTGTAGAGTGAGTTTTCTTTGGCGCCATACTGGCTTCCTCCTCCCTATACCCCTCACCCCCCGACTGCTTTTCCGGGTAGTGTACATGGCGGCATTGAGATACAGGAGGGCACAGAAATCAGCCTGGGTTGGGGTAGAGAAGAGTGGGTCTTTGAGGAAGCCTGCCCAAAGGCAGCTGGCGATTTCTTCCACGCGGAGCAGACATGAGCGGCAGCACGGGAGATGGGCTTTCTCAGCACAGTGACAAGGACAACGCACATGGGTGTGTCAGACCCAAGTGGACAGAAGTGGCAGAAGATCCAGTTCTGGGAGACAGGGCTGGGGAGAAGGGAGGGCAAGACCAGATCACAGAGGCCCTCTGGGCCGCACTGAGGAACCTGGACTTCGTTCGGAGCAGTGGAGTAGTCTCAAAGGGTCTCAAGCCCGCCGTGGACCATTTGATATGGTGAAACCGAGGCTAAGGGATTAAATGCTCTTAGACCTTAAAAGCATAAAAGAAAGAAAGAAAAAACTTACCAGAACGTTTCTCTGAGACTTTCACAGGCACCGGAGAGCATGAAGGCTTAGCAGCTAACCTCGAGCTGGCTCCAAAGCCAGCCAGGAATTACCAATATAGAGAAGTGGAGCCAGCTGGGAGCAAGAGGCACCCAAAGCGCCAGTGCGTCCACACACCTGCGACTAGTCAGCGAACTTGGCCGAGCCCACATCTCCCCCGACTCATTTTCCAAGCAGTGTATTTTCTTTGTTCTCAATCATGGTCCCCAAAATCTATATAACTTCCTTTCCTTTCTTCATCAGGGAGGCAGATTTAAGTTTGTCTCCCATCTCCTTGTCAAATAATTCATAGCAAAGCTGATCCCTCTTCTCAAAATCCTCGTCATCATTTTATCACGTGCATAGTCACCCCACTGTCCTGTAACACTGGACTTCAGAAATCACACCTTGGAGGGTGTCGCAGATGAGGCGGAATTGGGAATGAGGCCGCTGGCATCACCCAGACTTCCAAGGGAGTCTAGGGTTGGAAGCTCACCAGACTGGGCCAGGTTCTTCCGCGATACTTCAGCTCCAGCAGGTTCTGGTGACCCAAAGCAGAAGCTCATCATGGTGAGGCTGGGATCACCCCCAGGATCTCCTTCCTTCGCCAGCACCTTCATTCTCCTTCTTCCCTTGGCTTGGAATTCAGCTTTCCCTGACTCATCTCTTGGTCTCCCTTCCAGTGCCAGCCGGGCACCAGGGCTCCTTCATGCAGACAGGAAAAGGACGAGTTCTGGAGCCCTCGGTGGCTTTTTAGGCTTTTTATTGTATCTTTCTTGGGAGGCAGCCAGGTGCAGGGCAGAGAGGGTGGCCGGGGGGCCAGGAGGCTGGCAGGCCTCCTAGTCCCCGCAAATCTTCACTTTCTCGGGGCTCTCCGGTGGCGTCTTGGGGCCTCGCTGCGGCCGCTTCTGCCACCCTGCTCCCCGCTGCTGCCGCACTCTTCTTCCTCGTGCTCGCTGCGCCTCTGCCGCACGCACGCGCACCTGCGCGCTACGCCGCCCTACCCCATGCTTCGCAACGCTATGCCCCGCCCTTCTTCAGGCACCGCCGACAGGTGCGCGGGTTGGCCTGCAGAGGCCCATCACCGTGGGGGTGCGCAGAAAACCCTGACAGCTCTTCCGCCTACCCTACGCCCTGATGCCCCAGCCATGTCGCCCTTCTCCCTGAGTACCAAATGTCCCGTCTGCCTCTCTCAAAGCTTTGCACGTGCTTTCTGACCTGACGTGTCCAGTCCTTCTTTGTATCTGGAGAACCCCTCTCCATGGGTCAAGATTTACCTCCTTTGGGGCCTCCCTGATGGCACAAGGCTCCCTCAGCCTATGAAGCTATCTGCAGCCACTGAAGCACGAGCTCCATCCCCAGCCAGGGAGCTTCCCACATGCTGCAGCAGACCTCTCCTGTCTCCCCACTGCTCCCCTTAGCAGTGCACTTCAGTCAATCTGCCTGTTCTGCTCCCCACTCTGTCTCTGGTGGATCCTCTCAACCCCCACACCTCTGGCCTATAGCCCAGCTCTTGTATGCATAAATAAATTTTTTTCTAAAAAAAGATTTACCTTCTTTCTTCCAAGTCATTCTGGACCCCTGGGCTGCCTCATGTTTTCCCCTGAAATAACACATTTTTTATGGTAATAAAATCATTTCTTCTCCTCCTTCATTCCTTACTCAGTGAGCTCCTCACTATGAACGCTGTGGCGTTCATATCTGAACAAATACTTATCAACCTACCCACAATTTTTTTATCCCAATGGCAATACACTGCACTTTCTGAATCTTTTTTTTCACTTAATGCATCTTAGCAATCTTCCTGTAAATACACATGGAAAACTTCATTGTGCAGATGAACAAAAATGTATTTAGCAGCCCCCTCCTGAGGGACATTTACATTATTTTCAGTCTTCTGCCATTACCAACAATGATGCTGGGAATAAGCTTGTATATACATCATTTCTCCTGCATGGGAGCACAAATGTGGGATAAATCCCTGTAAGAGGTGCCAGGGCAAAGAATACATGCACTTGCAAATTTCATAGTTTCCAAATTATCTTTTGTAAACTTGTGCATATGTACCCTGTAAACATGTAAAGTACCTGTTTTCCAGTAGCCCAACAGCATCCAAATTTTAAATTTTTGCCTATCTAGAAGGCAAATAATGACATTTCCTAGGTTGTTTTAATTTGCATTTCTCTTTTTATGTGTAAGTGGAACATCTTTTCATTTGTTTTATATTTCCATTTTTATCAATTTTATCTTTTTTTCCTGTCTATAATTTTTGCCAATTTATTTTTTGATTGTTGAGTGTGAAATAATACAATATAGATAGACATATCTATATATCTGCCCCAAATCCTTGACACCGGGCTTCTGAAACCCTTGCAACTTCCTAAATGAGAAGAATACTATGAGTTTCTTTCATTCTAATGTTTATTCTTAGCCCCTGATTCCTAGTGCAGAACTCCTAAATCTCTTGGAGTTTCCTGGGTAGTAGGAGCATCCTTTTTTCTACTGAGACTCTGGGTAGGCTCCTGAGTGGGGGATGGTCATCAGAAAAACCAAACCATCATTAAAAATTTGGAATATTCGGTCCCACCCCCCATCCTCCAGGGAAGACAGAGGGAGTAGAATGAAATTAATTAATTAATCACTTCCGTGATGAGCCTCCATCAAAACCCCAGCAGTGGTGGGAATGCAAATTGATCCAACCACTATGGAAAGCTGTATGGCGTTTCCTCAAACTGCTAGAAATGGAACTTTCATATGACCCAGCAATACTACTACTGGGAATATACCCAAAAGACACAAAAACACTAATCCGAAAGGATACATGCACCCGCATGTTTATTGCAGCACTGTTTACAATAGCTAAGGTATGGAAACCACCCAATGCCCAAAAATAGATGACTGGATCAAGAAGATGTGGTACATATACACAATGGAATACTATTCAGCATTCAAAAAAGACAAACACATGCAATTCGCAGCAACATGGATGGACCTAGAGGGGATCATGATCAGTGAAATAAGCCAGAAAGAAAGAGAAAAATATCGAATGGTTTCACTTATAACAGGAATATAGGGGAG
>PVIJ01016038.1:0-15581 GCA_004024925.1 Scalopus aquaticus
CACAATAGCAAAGGTATGGAAGCAACCCAGATGTCCAAAAATAGATGATTGGATCCAGAAGATGTGGTACATATACACAATGGAGTACTATTCAGCATGGAAAGAAGATAAACACATGCAATTTGCAGCGACATGGATGGAATTAGAGGGAATCATACTCAGTGAAATAAGCCAGAAAGAAAAAGAAAAATATCAAATGATTTCACTTATAACAGGACTATAGGGAGGCCGGGTGGGAGAGAGACACTCAGCAGTTGGGGGGGGGAGGATAAGGGCACAAAATGGAAGAGAGGAGAATACAGGGACCATGGAGATGGATCACGGGTGAATTGGTGGTGGGCTGCCCAAGGGGAATACAAAATGTAAAAGACATAAATAACAATAAAAAAAAAAGAAACCTACATGGGAACAACTTTATCCAACAAATCTCAAGCTACTGTGTATGTGAATGAACATTCCCTTTTTTTTATACCTGAATGCTGTACATCTATTTTGTATTGTATATTATGTTTGGTTATTTATGCTTTGATTTCATTGTAACTTCTCATGTTATAGAATTGATTTGCATTGAATACAAACTGTAAATAAAAAGAAATTACTGAAAAAAAAAGAAATAATACAGAGCAATGCACAACCAATGCAGGACAAACCCTTTCATCTAACACTCAGAATTGACAATTTTGACGCAGAAAGCTCTTCGTTGTTCTTTGCTGGGAAGTAATTCCCTGTGGAGTCTACCACCTGAGATCACCTTCTCAAGGATGCCTGCCTGGGAAGAGGCCTTGAGAGCTAGACTGGTGCATTCCTCCTGACAGAGAGTAGAGTTTCTTCCTGCTAGAGTGATACACCTCAGAAACATTCCCAGCTAGTAACGTCTCCTTCCTCCAGAAATAGATGTGTTTTCAGTTTAGCGTAATGTCTCTCTGGAGAGGAGGACAGGCAGTTTTACTATCAAGAAGCTTTCAGATGTAGTTTTCCCAAATCAGTGTTTCTCTACATGACACAAAGCCCAGGTTTACAGTAGCTGGTCTGCTCAGGGTAACTCCTGTGGAACAAATGAGGGGTCAAAATCTGATGCAGACTCATATGCCAGCATCACAAGCTGTAAACTGTGGAGATCCAGCTGGGCTCACTGTCTCCTCAGCAAATTTTGCCCAAGTCCGGCTAACCAGCCTCATAGTTGCCGTTCAGTTCATTTTCAACCCAAACAGAATCTATTTGGTACATATTAGATGAATTTATACTCTTCAACTATATTTGTGTCCATAGCTGTACCTATATCTAATCAATATTTGTATCTATATTTATAGCTGTATCTGTATTTATATCTAATCAATATTTGTTTCTATATTTATAGCTATATCTGTATCTATATCTATATTACACCTACATCCATATATCATTTATATCTATATATTTATCTCTATATATCTGCAACTATTTCTGTATCTGATTCTATCTCTATCTGTATCTGTATCCATCTAGCCATAACTTAACTGTAGAGGATAATTATTATATTATAATTAAAGAAATTTTTAGTTTTGAATGAAAAATAGTATCCCTAACACTTTCATTCAAGATACAGAATTCCAAAAGGAGGAGCTTATTTACCTGCAGTGGAGTTGAGGACAATGAGAAATAAAGATTAAGACATTGCTCCAGACTGAGTCACATTTATGCCTACAAATACATGCTTGTAGAGTATATTCCAGAATGTGTGATGTGAACTTCTTCATCAGAGCATTTTTCTTTGCCAATTCTATCCCTCTTTTAGGAGGTTCCCCAGGTGTTCTCACGGCATCATTCAGGCAACTACGATTTTATGACCGCACTTGTGTATCCTTTGGTGTGACTTGTTCCCATATATCTGTGGGAGTCCTAGACTCCTATGGGAGTCGTCTTAGTTTAGCAATACCTTCTTTTGCCATCAATCTGCAACAATGATCAGTATTTTAAATTGAATGTTTATAAATGTTCATTATACTTGCAATTCAGTGTTTTCTTCCTTTTAGACTCTTCTAAAATTATATAAATTATATTTTATATTTTCTCTTTCCAGTTTTTCCAATGACTTCTTTTTATGGCGTTTCTTTTCTCAAATTGCATTAACATCAATCCTTAAAGCATAGAATTAATTATAAACTTATTTTTAGTTTTCAGTGTGTTTATACTAATAATTCAGGCTGAATATTTTGTTCAGTACACTCTTTGTATCTGACCTCTAGAGATTTCCTTTATTTTTGGGGGCGGGGGCAAAGTTTTGCTATTTTTATAATAATTTTGTAACTGAAAGCTGGAAGAAGAGATAGTTCACAATCTTATGTGTCTTTATCCTGCTATGAAATCTCCTACTCTGAGATTCTTTATCTTACACTCTCACTCATATGACTATGCTGGATTAGTGTCAATACTTTACATCTCTATACCATGTGACAGAAATGCATAATAAGTCATCTTATGCAGCTCAGTATGGACAACTTCCACCCAAATAAATGTACTCAGTGTTTGAAATATATGATTTTTTATTTCTTTATGACTACTATTGGTCTTTTCTGCCAACTCAATCAATTGCTTGTATTAGATCTTTGTATAACTTATGGCATAATGCATTTTTATAGTATATTTTATTACTTTATTTTTACTTTACTAATAGTAAAGTGAGCATTCAATTATAAAAACTTCACAATTTTTCTTTAAGATAATGCACTTTTAGAAACAAAATCATATTACTCTTAAGAAAAAAACAAACATTATCTGATTTTATGGGTTAAAATTGAGAAATCTAAGCCAAATATTAGTCAGTTGAGTCAAGAATTAACTGAATCGCTAAGATAAAAATATCAAGACTAAAGAAAATGAATATGAGTAGAAAAATAATAGTGTACTCATTTAAAGGTCAGAGATTGGAAATTTGATTGAATATATCTAAAAATGGTTAGGCATGTAGAAATTAATCAGCAAATATGTTTCATAGTGTTGGGTAGGCAGGAGAGTTCTTAAGCTTTCCTGCCCTCCCCTTGTAGATGTGCCTCTGTCGGTCACGTGCCTGATGGTGGGCGCCTGGGAGGGTGTGAGGGGAGGCGTAGCATAGTGTAGTGGGGCAAGGCATAGTGTAGGGAAGTCCCAGCGTAGGGTAGTTGTGGTGTGGTGTAGTGTGACAATGTGTGGTGGAGTAAAAACAATAAAAGAACATCATGAAAACAACTAATGGAGCAAGTCTACTTGGACTGATGCTGAACCTGCTTGGTTTAGGGTGGTTGCGCAACACATAGAATATAGAGAGACTTGAATAAAATGATAAAAATCTGAAATCTTGAGAAATATTTTGAGACACATCTCCAGAAAGTACTATGTTTAAAGGGTTGTAAGAAGTGGAAAAATACTTCATGAAAGAATGAAAAACTTTAATGTATTTTTTCATATGCATTAAAAATAACCAGAAATCTAAATTTTAAAATGGTAAGTAAAATTTTTAATAAAAGTAGAAAAGCCATTTATATCATCACACTCACTAAGACAGACATATTTCTAGGGATGCTATCTATATAAATTTTATGGTAGAAGTTAAAGGCTGATGGACCATTTACATCTGTGTAGTTACCAGTGAAATGTTTTGGGGTATTAGTAAAATCTTGGACTTTGGCCAATGATGCTGATTTCATTTTCAAGAGTCTTCCAAAAACTTTTCTGTGTGTCATGATCTCTCTGATTGCATATGGTGTTCCAAACCATTTTCAGTAAAAATTTAAGATGTTATGTTGTTAATGACATTGAAAAAAATAATAAGTTTAAAACTTTGCTCTTATGACCTTCATCCCAAGTTTCCTCAAACACTGTGTGGTACTGCAAGCAAGTTTTGTTAATGTTTACAGATGCTAGTAACACTCCCCATATTGACCTTTTGAAATTATTGAAAAATAAAGCAAAATAAATCTTCTTGCTATAAGTTCTAAACAGTCTCCTATGTTCAAGTGACCTTATTTGATGCCTCATCCTATCACCTTGCCTGTGACCAAAAGTCAGGACTTTCCACTCAGCAGAAAGCAGATCATTTATTTTCCTAGCAGAAGATGTCTCCCATGTCATTAATGATTCATATAGGTCATGTTTACAAGGGGCAAGTGTTTCCAAGGTTGCTGTATGATAAAACTGCAACTTCCATTTTGTATAAATATAATGCTGGTACTTCTTATTTAAGACAATCAGAACTGATAGTTTAAATCCTTGCCTTCTTGATTTATTGGATGACAAAAGGATAAAATGGAGAACAAAAAGACTAGAAGAAGTAGGATCCTGAAAATAATGTATTGAGGTCAAATCCTGGAACTGTTAGCAGAAAACCAAGGAAGGTGTTCTTTTAGGTTTTACTGACTTGTAATTGAAAAAAATGTAACATACTTGAATTGTGCATTATAATGATTTATATGTTTCCCTTGTCTTCAAACATCCACCATTTCACATATATATCTGTAATATCAATCATATTTTAATCTTACTTAATTTATATATCTTATATCAAAATGGACTTTATTGAAAAGAATATGCTACCATTTTGCTAAATAAAATTAATTTCATATTGTTTCCCTTCTTCTCTTTATTCATGTGCATATTAGATATTAAAAGGAAAATTCCCTTGCATATTTTTTCAAAAACTTTTTTTAAAGTTTTCAACTTCTCACACTTTTCTAAATACTATAGATAAGTATGAATATGTCAATAGATTTTTTGAAACCCACAGAAATTTACACACGTAAAAATAACTATCTGCAGATGTAATGTACAGCTTGGTGATGATGGTCCATAGTAACATAAATTAAAAGTTTCATTGCAAGGTGATAATGAATGGACTGACTTATTGTCAGTTGATATGATCAGTATACAATATATAAAAATGTCATATGATTATGTTATACTCCTGAATCCAATATAGTGTTTTATGTCAATTATACTTGAATAAAAACTGTAAATTTCTTTTGTGCACTCAAAATTCATAATAATTACATTCATTTCTGTTGTATCCATGCTTATAGCTATAGCTTTTATATTATTGCATTTATATAGGGGAAAAATCAAATTTGTGCATACACTCTTAATATGTAGCACCAAATTTCTTTCAATAAAACCTACTCCAACTGCATTTGGTCCATATACACTGATGATTCAACTTTAGACCATTGCTTCCTTTGTCTTATTTTGTTTTGCTACTGGGGAAGCCTTGCTGAAGCTCACATACACACTCTGTTTTTCACTGTTTTCGACATTTTTATTGACATTAGACTCCTAACTAACTGGTATTGCAATATGCCTGAGGTACATGATGAATAGCATAGATAATTTTTCTTTTCTGGTTTTGATTTTGCCATTTCTGTGTCTATGCTTCTGCCAGAACCACCATCTTATGAATATCTTCTATCAAATATCTTCTCATAACCAATGACTATATTTCATATACTTTTGTCCACAAGAATTTGTTCTAGAGGAAAATGACAAATTCTATTGGAAAATACTCATGGGATCTATTAAAATTGTCATGCATTTCATCACAGAAAAGCAGGAGCTCTTCCAGAATTGAGGAATGGACACTAGAAAATTGAAGGTAACACCATGTAGATTTAGATGCCATCCAACAAGATATCACACGTTTCTAACCAGAAGCAAATATCAAGCGCCTTTCCCAAGAGTCATATTATATACAATTGTGAACTAATAAGGAAGTCATCAAACTTGAGAGATATTTTTAATTCTGAGTTTAAGGAGCATTCAATTATATTTAAGAAAATAAAATATATCAGTAATTTTGCTGATACTTTTGCAGTTTAAAATGTATTTAGGGAATGCTTGAGTACTTTTATATACATATATTTTTATATTTATTTCAAAGAATTATTTTCTATTTTGTTGATTTTTAAAGGTAATCTGTTGATCGAGAAAGCTATGATGAAAAGAGCATTATATTGAAGGAAACAAATACCTAGTAGAGAGATATTTAGTGGCACTTTTTTCTTTTCATGTTAATTCTTCATCAAATATGCTTTATTGAGAGTCCCTATATCACTTATTACTATATTCTATTAAAAATATTTTTTCCTTACATCTTTGTAGTCCCCATGGGTTTCTGGCTGCCATGTCACCTGTAAACCTTCACCATAGTCCTTTGTATTCATCCTTCCCCTGTTTTGCATCCTTTCATGCCCCCTCCTTTGTTGTGTGGCTCAGTTCTATGGTCAATTAATAATATATTCTAAATGTTTTCTTAAATCATAGAATTTTGATGTTCCTTTAATATTTCAATAGGTTAATGTTTACATTTTATCATTTTTGACATTTAGATTACTGATGCATTCACACTAATGTAAGTTTATTCTGTTGTCTATAACAATGCTATTGACATGCAAAAATTGTTTTGAGATAAATTTGTTATAAATATAATAGATTTTATGTGAAGTAGTAAGCTATATTTTCAGCTGTTGCACTACTTCTGTGTTCTTGTCATACAAATATTTTACAAATATCATCTATGGCTGTGATCCTATGCTCACTTTGTATGTCAAATAAGAAGTTATAAGCTCCCTCCTTTCACACCACTGAGCAACCATGTTATTACATGACAGACTTTGCCACCTAATTATTTTGCAAGCTATTGTTTGTCATAATTACCTTAAATCTTTCTTCTCGGGAAGGTGGGAGATAGTATTTTTTTAATGACCATATTGTTACAATAATCAAATCTTTTGTCATAGATTATTAAGGAGCAAATTTTATTTCAAACATATTTGTTTACATATAAAAATAAAGAGACTGTCTGTGATACCTTCAAAATAGTATTGAAATGTTCTCCAAGTACATGTAGTATGAGCAGTAGACAAATATGGAAAACAAGCTGACATGTTAATTATTCCTGCTGGCAGATCCTTGAGGGGATGGGAGCACAGAGGCAGATCGAGCAAGGATGCGTGGGGATGTTTGAGTGCAATGGAAACCCAATTATTGACTGTAATTGAGCAGCTGTCAAAGACTTGATGAGTCCATCTAATATTTGAGAATGTCTGCCTACAGAACAAATCAACTGTCCAAGTATTAAATCTCTGTATTAGATCACCCGAAGGAAAAGCACCAGCACGAATAATCTCATTTTCCCAAAGAAATCCTCCCTGGATTTCTATTTAACTTTCTTCCTCCAGACATTATTGAGTCCATACAAGAGTCATTTATTTTTAAAGTTTATCTGTGTCAACTTAAGAACTGAACTTAAAGATGATATTGAGTAAGTATCCAAACGCCATTATATGAAACTCCTAATAGCATTAATGTTTCAGCTAAATTTTGAGGAAAAATGTGCTCTCAGATTGATTGTGTGTTTTATTATGTCAGATCATGAAAATCGTTCATAGCTATAGGATGTTCCATGGATGAGAAAGTGCATTCATAAATGTTTTCCTTTATCCTCTCCAAAACCTAATGAGGTACAAAGATCAGATAGCATTGTCTCCACTTATAAAGAACACATACAAGTAAAAAAAAAAAGAATGAGATAATACATAAAATTAATGTGAATTCTTATTATGGCCATGAATGTCTGATTGGAATTACATTTCAAATACTTTATACCTTTTCTATTTCCAGCTATATATTTTTGTGACTATGAAGAAAAGTAAATAATACATTTTTACCTAAATTATAATGAACTAATTTCAAATAGTCATCTATCCTAGCCAATTCAAATAGCTATTTTTTCAATATATTAATTATATCTTTCATTTAAATTTTTTACATCAACCATTAAATTTTAAATTATTTTGAATTATTAAATACTTGATGAGTTTATAAGCATATTGATGCAGATATCCATTATTTATGAAAGGAGGAATAGATTAAGAAGTATACAAACACAAGTATCATAGATTAATTTTCCCCAAAATTTTTCTTTGCAAATACCCTCTTCAATGATATTAAGCACAGGAGGATACCTCAAACATTCCAAATAAGAGCAGCCACATTTTGCTTTTGTGAGTTATGGGGCTTCCTTGCAAACAAAAGACAAACGAGTGGGCCAAAGAAAAACAAAAGTTGTGTACCTATATGGAGTCACATGAATCATGAACATTGAATCTTACTAGAGTCAGTGATAGAGCCAAAGGACAGCTGTAAATAGAAACCCTCTTTTACACTCAAGCATATTGACATAATTGAGCTTAGTTATATGGATGATAGCTTAATACATAGAAAATATATAGATGCATATCCAGAAAATACTTTTTTCTCAATACTGTTCTCAGGGACAAAGTACTTCTAAGCATCTCTCCATATTCTCCCTCCACATGAAATGCCAAAAATACCACATTGGATCTTCCTACCTCTCCCATCCAACATTGACTTCTTTTCATGTGTTTTTCTCTTAAAATGCCTTTATTACAAGGTTGGCATCCTGTTGCCATAGCAATGGGAAGTGGAAATAATTGTAGAAAAGTTTTGACCTCATATCAAGTCCTCCCTGATCTAGTTGTCATCATAATTTTGACAAAATTATTGCTGTTATTATTTTTCAGGGAAGGGATAAGAGGAAGGAAGATTATACCTTTATCCTCCAAATGCTGTTTCCTCCTTCCTTAGTAGACTTTCTTTCGCACCATTTTTAGGAGAGTTTCACATGATTTTACCGATTTAATTTTATTTTCAATACCCAAACTTACTGTTTTTCTATGTTCCCCCCACTTTTTGTAAGGATACCAGTCTTTAGGTTAGGGCCCTCCCCAATTCAGTAAAACTTTTACTTAACTTGACTACATCTGCAAATCTATTGCTAACTAATGTCATATTCATAGGTAGATGGTATTAGAAAATCAGCATATCATTTTCAGGGTACAATTCAACTCACATCGGATTTATATAGATTGAAAAACATCTGTATGTGTTTGACAAGCAATACAAAGTAGAGGGAATCTTTTATCTTAATATTTTAGTCACCATCATATTTTGAACACTGTTTTACAATTTCTAGTCACCTGACTGGCCTATCTCCTAACTACAGGACAAGGATTTGGTCATAAAATTCCATTCAGATCAGTCTTACTTTTGTGGTTCTCTAGTAAGTGTTTGGTGTAGTGCTAAAGATAATATACATGCAAACTGATGTAGAATACTATTTACGTTTTTAAGTCATATAGTAAAAAAAGCATAGGACCCTGTCAAAATTAAGAGAGCATGGAAAAAGAGGGAATTTTGTAACAGTGATGTAAAGACCGCTGAAAATCAACTCATCAATATAAGCAATAAGACTAGAAAAAAATTGTCAAAATCAACTTTTCCAGAGTTTAGGAAATTAACAGAATTCAGAAAGTTCACCAAAGACTTACAAAACTTCAAAGAAGATGTATTCAAGAAAAATGAATGTATATATAAAAATAATGATATTTATTGTGTTTTGACTTATCCTCTTCTAACACCTCTCTTACCAAGCTACACAGTAACCTTGAATATCACAGCCCCAAAACCAGAGTAGCTGGGTAAGCCAGTAGCATCACAATCACCGAGAGAGTAGAGCAAGTTTTGGAGTTCTCTCAAACTCTCATCTGCAGAGACTGTCAATATTTGACTTGTGTGACAGTTCCTTGGAAAAGTTGCATTCACAGGGCTTGTTTTCATTTGAGCACTTTGAGCTTGTTCAGAGCAAAAGCCTTATTCCTAAGGCAGTAACTAAAAACAGTGAGATGATCATATGACATTGAGATGCCCGAGGCAGTGACACCAAACAAAAGACTAGATATAAAATTTAGAGGAAAAATCTAAGGAAGGCGATTATCATGGGGGCAAAAAAAACTCTGATATTGTAAAGCAAATTGTGAGACCAGGCAAATGCATGTGGACAATTTACTTGTCAGAAGAGAACTTAAAAAGCTCTAGATAACCGTGAGGCTCCTCCTGATAAAGAAAGTTAAGATAGAATCGCAAACTCCGACTACTAAGGCATGACCCAGCAAATACACATTGCACCACTGAAAAGGCTGGATTCAGGGCATTTAAGGACACTTCTGTTCAGTTGCTCACAGAACACTAAGCTGAACATAGAATTCAGCAACGACGAATAGGAGGGTTTATTCCCCAAGTTTCTACAGTATATCATTTAAAATACTCACTTTTTAATTAAAAGAAAAAGAGACACAGAGAGAAACAAAAGAGTATGGTCCATTCACAAGGAAAGAAATCAATAGAAATAAAGAAATCTGTATCCATTAAAATATCTTTCAAAATAGAGTATAAATTAAGATAGTCAAAGATAAACAGAATCTAAGAGTATTTGTTGTTGTCAGACCATCCTAAAAGAAATATCAAAAGAAATTTTTCATGATAAAATGAAAGCAATCTAGATTACAAAGAAATAAAGAATATTAAGAATTGCAAATAAACATGTAAATATAAAATGCAGTATAAAGGCAGAACAAAAGACCAATAAAACCAAGAGCTAAATCTTGAAAAGATAAACAAAATAGGTAAATCTTTCGTTAGTTTCACTAAAAAAATAAGACTAATAAAGTTAGCAATACAAAGAAGTTACAGCAGACATCTCAGATATACAGAAGATAAGTGTAAATATCTTTATGCCAATAAATGAGATGATCTAGAAAAATGCACACATTCTTACAATCATACAACCAGAGACTGAATTAAGAACAGAAAATTTGAACAGACCAATAACAGTCAACAAAACTGAACGCCCAAGAGAATTGCAAACCCCAAGACAGTCGATCCCACAGGAGTAGATGGTTGTTCAGAGCATTCGGGAAGCTGGAAGGTGAGAGGGAGCAGGGCTAGTCTCCTAGGAAAGAGAGAGGCGGTGGGCCACATAACCAGGATGGGGCAGTGACAAGGAAGCATTATCCTGGCACAGTTGAAGCTCCAAGATGCTGGGACATGTTCCATTGTCTCAGCAGGCATTTAGAAAACACAAATTTAAAGAAAAAGTAAATAAGAACTTAAAGACAGCACAGAGCATTAAAACCTTTGTGTGGCTTTTCTATATGACACTATTAACACGTCTACGAAACTAGAACTAACCTTAACATCATAAAATCAGGAGCATGTTAGAAGAAACCAACTGTCCATTGGTGTTTAAGATGAAGAGCAAATATAGAAAGATATAATAAACATGATTGGAAGTAGGCTTTGATAGGTGCATAATCTGCAAAATTTTAGAATTGTACAGTTTGGCATGCTTTGGCAGCAATTCAGTGACTTCTGTCTTTCTGTCTTTTGCTTTTATGTACCAGGTTTTTGAACTATTTGCAAATTATAACAATAAAACAGAGTCCTGAATAGTTAATGTATGTATAGTTCTCCACAAGAAAATATTAAGACAATCTAAACAAACTTGTCAGACACTTAAATACCCAAATCATTTTTCAAGTTAAAATTTGGAAAAAAAAACAATTGATGTGTTGAACACAATATAATTGTAAATTTATATTAATTCAAATAAGTTCACAAATTCATTCATTTGTCTGAAATATTATAAAGTATTTTGTATTTTCAACAATATCTGTGCATACAAACACCCAATTTTCACTTAATTTGTATCATTTATATAGTAGTAACCAAACCCATATGTACCACGTAAATTTCAGAAAAGGACAGCTAAAGTATGTTATTAACCTTATGACAAGAGTCCTGTGTATATGCTTCAAAAGTCATAAGCATTTCACATTTGATATTCCTTCTTATAAATAATTAGTGATGTGAATAAAAAATTCATTTCCAATTCCTTTCAATTATTTGATTCACTCATGATAGGGGATTTACTTTCCTAACTCAGTCTTCATTCAGACCAGAAAGTTTCAGTCTTAAGAGCTTAAAGTGACAAACCAAAATTGAATCTTAGAAATTCTGATCTTAAATCAATCGTATATATTATATGCTAAAAATTCTTCATTTTAGAAAATGAAATACAAACTGAAAACACTGGTGTTTTCATACAAGATCATTTTCTAGAAATATGGTCAAGAGACAGTAGACATGAAACAGTCTTATTGGGTGATAGGTAATATTTTGCAGATGTCAAATTTGCTTTATGAATATGTTTTTACTCTGTGACTACTTTAGTTTCTGTTTGACATATCAATAGATATTTCTAAGCGAATGAAAAGAAGCAAACATGATAACCATATTTGCATTGCATCTAAATCTTCAAGAGGCATTGAGTGCAGAAGACCAAAAGATTTTATAAAGAATGGGGGTCTTTTGTATGTAAATTATCAAACAAAGTCCGTCTTTTAGAAGATATCTCATACACACACACACACGCGCGCGTAGTATGTTATTACCATCAGACCTGAATATCCTCACCTGCTTCGTTGAATTATTAAAATGTTCTATAACGCCAAATGTTTTCTCAATACATGGTTATTATAGTGGAAGGAATTTTAGCCTCATTGCTGTTTGAAATTTGAATTTTTCAAGAAAGTAAAAGTACGTAAAGATACATTTTAAGCACTCATTATCACAATCACATAATTTAACTAATTGTATGACAATTACATTACTAGCAATTCCTTCATAAATTATTGCTGTAGTATGTAACCGGCAGGACAGTAGATACTGGTAGAAGAAGTACCCAACACCATTTATAAAATATTGAGAATGCTAGGATTCTTCCTTTTTACTACTTTTAAAGACATACAATTTTAATGCAGATGAATTAGAACACTCAGTAAAATATAATCAGGACAAATTAAGGGCACAAAATGTGATAACATGCTGTGACTTGAATATAACTATTGCAAACATGATGGTATATTGCTTTACAAACTGCATTCTATGCCTATTCAAATTGTCACATAGTTAATATTCTATTAGAGGGGCGATTTTCATAAAGCAACAAAACAATGTTTATAAATACAAGATGTTGAAAACTAGGTAAAATCAAATGAGATCGATGTACCCATATGAGTAAATTTGCCATCACTTGGAATACATTTAAAAAGAGTTATCGTGCATTATCATAATAAATCATAGAGAGAAAATATAGGAAGGTGTGTGTTTTAGAAATATTTGATTAACCCAGTATGCATGGCCCATGTTATGGTATGGTTTATATCCCCTTTTCTGATGTTTAAAAAATATATATACTGTATAAGTTTCCCAGTATTCAGAGAACATACTAAATTATCACAAATTTTTATTAATGCATAATTTATAAATATTATAACTCTCATTTCCTTATTCTTATTTATTTTCATTTTTAGGTACATGAATATCCATACTCAGGATTATATAACTTCCAGTAGTCTTGGGTCCTTGTCTTTTTGCTAATTTTCTGCAGTACATGATTATGGCTCCTAGTTTGGTTGCACTTCTTTTAATCCCATTCTTAATCTTTTTTGGAACAAAAGCCAACAAATAGTAGATTATAGCCAGAATTGTACTTTTTAAAAAAGAGCCAGTCAAATGAGAATTTAGATGAAAATATGCAACAATGTAATTTAGGAAAAATATGGATTTGCTTCAAATCCTGAGAGCAAAGCTAAGCCATAAAGAAAATCAAGAATCATGTGCTTGCTTATGAATTTTCATGTTAAAAAGATAGTTATGGGATTACTATGTATTTACATGCATAGCAGGTAGTAGCAATATATTGCTGAACATAACTCAGGTAGACAAACTATTATATTCTGACATTTAAAGAAAACGGCATTTGAACTATACCTTCTAGTGCATGCCATTATTTAGGTGCACAGAAAGGTCCTACTGAAAAATTTTACCATCTAGCAATACATATATAGCTACACAACAAGGAATACATACATATTGGGCAGCTATGAATAACATTGGAGCATGTTTGTGGAGAAATTAGTTATGAATTCATAGACTCAGGCATCAATAGATCCAATTTCATCTGTCTTCTGTACCATGTCAGTTACATGTTTTTCTATTTTTATGAAGCAATTTTGGTTTATAATATTATAGAGATTTCAGGCACAAATATAAATGCAAGGTGTATAAATCAAGAGATGAGTTTCTGCATGGAAGGTGTTTTGCACATAATAAATGCTCATTGTACAGTGTCCTTTGTTATCGTGTTTCCTGAAGGAGAGTGTTCACTGTCCTCGAGGTGACATCTCATCGCCCGGACCAAAAATACCCATGGAGGAAAGAACTATGATGCTCACGGTTAGGCGGAGACATTCAAGGGCTAATGATTCTCTTTGTGACCTTTCCGCATCCAAATTCGAATGACACAGTGATTTAACAGAAAGTAACCAATCAGACTGTACAAACTAGCCTTTTCTATACTTGCTTCTCAGTCCCATTATACCGCTCAAAGCCCCTCCTCCAGAAGACCCATCTGACAGCCTTGCCCCTTGACAAGTGCACACACATTAAATTGGTTGTTTTCTAAGAAGCTGGTGGCATGGTTTTGGGCTTCTGTGCCATCAAGCAGTGGACCCACTTTCCGTAACATATGTGTGTGTGTTATGTCTATTCTTTGGGGTATATTTGTGGAGCAAATTGGAGTAGTTAGGAAGAAAGGGATTAAAATGGGGATAGATGAAATGTAGAATTGTTGTATAATGATAATGAATGTTCTATGTAAGAGTCAATAATCATTTCCTTAAAGGGAGAGGTAGTAATGTGTATTTTTGTTTTAGTCTCCATGACAAATTCTCAATTCTACCTTGGCAGTCCCAAAGTCATTACATGTAAATATGTAAATTACATGCAATATTTAAATTAGCTTTTGAGTCTCCTTCCTCTGTGGTCAATCACTCCTCTCGCTCAACACATGAGAAGCACTGATGTTTTTTTTCACTCCTATAGGTTTGCTTTCTGCAGAATGAATAGAGTTCTGGGCCCCATATGTCACTTAGCAAAGACATATAAGATGCATTCACACTGTAATGTGAATAAGTGATCTGTTCCTTTGATTCCAGGGTAGAATTCCACTGAGTAAGTGTATCACAGTCTACATGTGCAAATAAATCTTAGGATTTTTGGTTTTGCTATTAATGATTAAATAGCTGTGAACAACACACAGTATTTTGTGTGAACATAAATATTATATTGAATTTAGCAAATACAAGATTTACTGAGTCACTGGTTAAATATGTGGTTAACTTCAAAATAATCTGTCAAAATGTTTTACAGAGTATCAGCACCATATGACAGTTCCACAGGCAATGAATGAGAAACTGTTGCAGTGCTCCCTGTCATTTGCTATGGTCAAGCTTTATTTCCACTGTTTGAATATGTATATGGTGCTAGCACATTGTTTACTCGCATTTTTCTGAAGTTAAAGAGTTGATGACTCTTTATATGCTTAATTGCTAATTTTTAACCATGTATCTTTGTCTACATACTTGTTCTTTTTTGGGGTCCATTTTTCAAATTGGGTTTTGTTTTCTAATTTTTGAGTTTTAAATTATTAGAAACTTTAAAAAATTAGTGTTTTAATTTATAAAATAGAAAGACTAATGCAAAGCACATAAATCAAGAGATAAATGAGTTTCTGCATGGAAAGTGTTCTCCACATAATAAATGCTAATTGCACATTGTCTTTTGCTATCGATGTTCCATTCAGAAAACATGATCTG
>PVIJ01016038.1:15681-34224 GCA_004024925.1 Scalopus aquaticus
TTTTTTTTTTTTTTTTTTTTTGCATGGAAGAACTGGGTGTAGGCCAGAGGTGCAAGGGAGAGAGGTGAGAGGATTCACCAGAGAGAGTGGAAAGCAGAACAGGCAGATGGACTGCAATACACTGCTGAGGGGAGCAGCGGGTGAGGTAGGAGAGGTCTGCTGCACAATGTGGGAAGCTCCCTGGCCATCAATTGAACTCAGGCCCTCAAGGTAACGGTGCTGCGACTTAACCCCTAGGCCACAAGGGAGGCCCCTCTGATTATTTGCATTTTAGCAGAAAAACAAATAAATGTTAGTCTAAAATGTGACGTTGATTTTAGAAGGCTAGGATTATAAATCAGTTTAAGTATCAGTAAAGACATTAATGACAACGTTTGGTAGTCAAATGACCATTTTTTTTTTCATGATCCAGCTGAGTAAATACCAAATTATGGTATATTTTGATTTATAAAGGCAGCCGTACCTTTACCCTTGAAGAGCTATTTTCTTCATATAGTCTTTTTGAGCTCAAAAGTAAGGTTTTTTATAAAAGACTTTCATCTCTCCATTTGACTGCGACCTGTCAGTGGGAAAATGGGCAATTTATGTCTCATGTGAATATGATGATCTCTTTAGTGCCCTGTCTTCTGCCCTGTGGAGATGAACACATTTTGTGACTAAAAAATGATGGCGATTCCTTACATAGTTATTGACATGACACTTGTTTTCCTGTGTCCACAATAATCCAGAAATAACATAATGGAACTGGATTGTCATACTTAACTTCAATCTGCGAGCTTGCTAAACTAAGATGTGGGTCGTTTATTTATAGATGGTGTTCTTTATCAGCCTGTGGCTTATTAACTCTCACTTCATGGTGAAAATTTTATTTCTTTATTCAAACAAATATAATAGATGTAAAATCATATGAAATGTTTGAGTCATTTACATGTGGACAGAGGATATAACACTTTATTTTCAAATATTGCTAGGACATAAAATTCTTAATAAAAGAACATTATCATAAAAACTCTACAAAATGAAGTTCTAGGTACTAATTTAAATAGTGTTTGTAAATTAAAAGGTATTTGAGTGTACAGATAGTACTCATTTTCACTTTATTTTACTAGGCTTCTTTTATTTTCTTCACTCATTTTCACATCATAAAGATTGGTATTATTAATTAGTATTTCTCTCGTCTAAAATTATGTGCAATTTTGTTTCAAAATTCAGACTTACTAATGATTTGTTAAATATTTTGCTCGATGTACATCATTAGGTCTTTGCGACTGCACAATGATATAAATATAATTATTTTAAAAATAATGAATGCTTTCACAAGTTTTATTATCCATGCTCCATTTATAACACCACCATCTTAATTATCATTATTAGGTTGGAACTATCAAATCCAGATACGTTTATATAATTAAACTCTCAAAAGTCTCATAGGTCATTTACTTAATTACATAGTGAAAAATGTAAAAGCAAATATTAAATATCCTGGAAATATTGGTAAACCATTGATGTAGATTTATGGAAAGATCATATATACAATTTATACACATATATAATTTATGTATGTGTAGCAACTCTAATTTACCATTGTTTTATTGATAAATTTTAAGTCATCCTCCATGCAGAACTGACTACCACCTTATAAATTTTTTTGCAGTGAAGAGTATTAATAACTTACATCCCTGTTTTCCCTCTCTGAATACTGACTCTCTCAAGATAAACAAAGAATTAAGGCATAATAAACTAAAAATGTATAGCTCATGGACAGTTCTTAGCAAAAAGGACTTCCTTACACTCACCGTACATATCAATAAATGGAAGCCTTACTAAGTCAAATACAGAGCAAGGGTTTTACTGCTAAATTTCCAACAGTTTAAAGAAGACTAGAACTTTTTTTAATTTTACATATATTTTACATCAATCTTCCTTTTTGTACTATATTTGCTTTCTCCTTTAGGTGTAGTCCCGTAAAAGCCCCACCACCAGTTTACCCGTGCGCCATCACCATAGTTCTCCTGCTCTTCTCTCTCCTGTGTTAACCCTTCTCCTCCCCCCTCCCTTGCAGAATATTTCTGATTTATAATTGCCTGTTAATTTTTCCTGATCCCTTATTGGGTTCCCCTACATTCCTCTTATAACTGAAAACATCCGATATTTTCCTTTTTCTTTCTGGCTTCTTTCACTGAACTTAATTCCTTCCAGTTGAAGACTAGAACTTTATTTTTTGTTTTAAAGTCTCTTAAGCCTCTTTTAAACTAGAACAGTTGAAGACCAGAACTTTAAAGAGAGGGGAATGGGAGATGATAAGGCATGATTGTTCATTTTCACCTTCCAATATTGCCATTCACAGAAACATTCTACCTCCGATATTGAGCAGAGTCAGCAGGGAATACAAGTCCAACTTCAGCAGATACTGAGTCTTTCCATGTGAAGCAACATGTATCCTTCTCAACCCAAAGTCAAAGGAAATGCTTCCGCCCAAAGAAAGCAGGGAATCTGCAATGGCAGCACCACATGTGGAGGGGCAAAAAATGTGTCTGCTATCTTTTGGAAATGTCTCTTCTGAGAATGTACCTGTTCTCAGGTCCAGGTACCCTGAGGTAGAAGAGACGACAGAGAAAGGATATGAAGAATTTGAATACTGGGCAAGAGAATAGTTCCCAGCTGGCCTAGATATAAATTATGGTAACAATTTTTATAAATTATGTCTTTGATATTTTTAGACTCTAGAGTTCCTCTTGCTGGATCTCAATTTTGAAAAATACTAAATTAATTATTAAATTAAATACTAAATTAATTATTTTAATTAATTTAGAAATGCAGTGATAATATCTGATCCTCGTGGCACACAAGAATTTTTCTTTTGAAAGAAGAAAATTGATATGTTAGGAAAAATATTCCAAAGTTAGTACTTAACAATAACCAGTGAAAATGGATTGGCTAAAATTCTTAGATTTGCACAATAAATTTAAAATGCAAAAAGGGTTACATAATAGTTATGTCCTTGCAATTTCAAATTTTAACTTTTTAAATTCTTTCCATTATTTTATTTTATTTTATACACTCTTCAGCTTCCTATTTTCTTCACGTTTTCATCAGTCATTAAAATACCTCAATAAAGGGAAGTAGAACAAATACTTTAGCTAACAAAATCAAACTTCTGTCTTGTTGAAATAATACAGGTTTATTGAATATTTTTGATAATTGAACTTATACTTTTAGGCATAAATAATTTTGTGCATGTCTTCTTAAAGACCATGGAATATTTGGGGTAAATGACTCAAGGATCCCAATTATTAAACCTCAAACAACTGTGAAATAATTTTGGTGTCAGGTATCCTTCGATCATTATTTTAGGTAGTTTTGAAAATGAGATTGATCAGAATGAGAAACATTTCACTGCCAAGGAAGTTTTAGAATCATTAAAGTACATTCCCCACCATCAAAGATTTATGTGTAGGAGATTTGTATTCATTTTGTTTTAATTATAGCAAGCAACTTGCCTGTGGAATATCTAATCTTAGAATGAGTTTGACATCACCACAGTTTATACTCTCCAAGGAAAAATTGAAGAAAAGTGAAGGATTTTCTTCTTGAGTCTCCAAATCACAAAGCAAGAGAGTTAGTCAATTTAGTTTAGATTCTTAGTGGTATATTTATGTCCTAAGGGTCTGTTCTATACCGTTTCTTCCCTCTAAGAAAAAGATGGTTATGGTTCAAAAGTTCACGTTTACACCATCTTTACAATTTTTCATTAGATGTGTAGGTTTAACACTTTTGTAAAAGAAAAATTTACTGAAAAACATTCTCATATTTGTTGTCTGCTGGAATGAACAATGAAAAGGGAAACCACGAGGGTTATGAAGCAAACTGCATGAAGTACATACTCATAAACCATTTCAGGGTTTTGCTCAATTCACTGGTAAATGGCCATCATGAAAACATTCTTTTTTTAATGCATGACATTGAGTCATTGTGTTAATTTCAGTCTTGTCTTTTCTCCTAGTAAGCTAAGATTTTGATGTTGTTCAGAGACATTATATTTCTTAAAAGGACAGTGAATAATTCATTTAGTAGATACTGAACTGCAACTTTGTTCCGATTTTCCACTCAAACTATTTTAATGACATATATCTGTGGGAGATGAAATTATAGCTAGAAATTTCAATTTTTTTGGAAATCTATGCTTTTGGGTTTTTTTTACAATAAAAATATTTTTATTATGGAAAAATTATGCATATATTTTTATAATAAGTGTGACCATAAGTCACAGCAAAGCAAGAACATTATAAGAACTAGATTTCTTTCCATTGTGGATCAAAATATATATACACTTGGTCATAATTTAAGGTACATAAAAAGTAATTCATTAAAGAGTTATTTATTCCTTTCATCATTCTCATCTCTGATAGTTAAAAAATTATTTCAAATTAAATGTAATTTATTTTTGTTTTATTTTCTTATGAAACATTACTTAATCTGATAGATCATGAATAAGTTTCTAATTTTTGGACCAAAAACACTTACAAAAATTTGTTATTTTATCAAAAATCTATGTAAGATTAAAAGTGAGTTAGACTGGATGTATTTTTTAAAAATATTAGTTATCTTTAGATCCTCAAATAGTAGAAAACACATAGTTTTGTTAGTATGTTTATGATTAAGTAGCAAATATATGCACTCAAGACCAACATAGGCTTAAGCACTTCAAATCCCAAGTAAAGATGGCTTGTTAATATTTTTATTTTATTTTAGATTTTAAACTATATAGCCTGTCTTCATTTCCTTTATGAGTAAGTCACCTAGGGCAATCGCCTCACTAAGTACAGTTGGTATAGTTACTTTGAACTCAGCCAAGATTTTAGTTTCCAAACTTCTTTTGAAAAACACTTTGCATAACTCCATTGAATTAAATCACTTTAGGAAAACATGGACCAAGCTGGATTTGACTTGTCTGCCTAGCACTCAAAACCAATCCAAAGGGAATGCAAACCCCCTGCATATGGCTCAAGTACAGTTAGGCACCAAGGTTGCATGCAAATGAGGACGCACAGGCAGCTTTACCATCTGTCTGCAAAGTCCTTCCTGATTTGCTTGTCGAAAGTGTTATAGGCTTAGTTAAAGCAGGCAGCACCAGGGGGAAAACTGAAGAAGACAGCTGCCTCCTCTCTGTAACAGAACAAGGCAACATTCACTAATCGGAGTTGGGACCTGTCTAACCTAATCACAGGAAATCTCAAATGGTTTCTCAGCGTCTATCCATCTATCACTGACACAGCTGAATCCTTAAAATTTTTCTATGCATGAGTAATAACTAATCCTCTTACTCTATTCAAATGAGATATCTTGCCTTTTTTAGATCACTCCAATAGAAAAATAAAAAGAAAAGTTGTTTCAAGTGCAATTGGCTTTAGATTACAAGAGTAAAATATTAACATAGCACACTGGTATAGTTTTAGATATTTATGAGGTGTCCTATTTCTATTATACAAATTGAGGACACTTCACATTAAGTGTAAATACCTTACAATACATGTGATGAGAGCTTAAACCAGTTTACATTCTGAGATGGTGGAAGAAGTGAAGTTATCATTTCAGTTATAGTTATGGATGCCACATATTGCTAGTCATGCCAAAAGACTTCTGTCATGTTAATAAGAAAACTTGATGCTTTTGTGTTTCTCACTTAGCCTATTGAGTATACCACCTAGGTGAGAACTAATTTAGAAATCACTTATAGGTGGAATCTAGAGAAAGCAAACAAAGGGTCAGACAAAGACAAACTGTAAGACTGACCCTTGAAAACAGACCTTAAAGCTGAGACACTGTGGTGACTGGTGGGAGGGTGGGGGAGGGAGGAGGGAAGGAGAGGGAGAATAGAGAAGGGGGAGAGTACAATGGATAGAGGTGAAGGTGTGTGCCCTTAGGTGGTGGGAAAACTATGGTGACTGCACCCGAAGGGAGAAAGAAAATATTTTTCAAAATGTAAATGTATCTCATTCTATTTAATGGAAAATCACTATACTTTCAACCACTCTTTTCAATTGTCTTTTCATTTATTGTGTCACTTATAAAAAGAAGATACCTACTTTGATTCTTTTGAATACTATTGTCAACCCAAGTATTAGTGAAGAAAATGGACTCTTGGCTAAAATATGTCTTCAGACAAAATTACTAAGTCTATGACATCTCATGTATAAAATGGAGAAAATGGTGTTATTCTTGAAATGTTGTTGTTAGTATTAAATAAATGACAGTGAAGTTTCTAGAATATAGGAAGTCTCCAGGAAAAGCTGCTCACTCATGTAGTGATCAAATAAATGTTTTGGCTACTGTTATGGAACATATACTAATAAGTTCAGAGGAGTTGTTAAGACTTCTAATAGTATTAACAAATAAACATAACCATATTTACTCATTTTATCTTAGTATTATCAAATAGTCTCCTGAATAGAAATCCACAATTTAGCATAATTAGGACAAAACATAATCATGGAATGTTAAAAGAGAATTGAATCTAGCATATAGAGCGTAGATGATCCACATATGTTAATGTTACAAAAATTTTCTATTTTTAAAAATAAAGTTGTCAAAAAGAATCATTAAAAATAAAAACTTTATTGAAATGTAATTATTCTCCCATTTGCTTAAATGAACTAGCATTTGATATTTAACATAAAAATATTTCTCTAAGGAACAGCCAGAAAGTAGGTTTTCCCTCACAGTGCGATGTAAGGAATCCCAGAAAATTTAACACAAGTAACTCCCAAGTTTAACTATTAATAATACTAAAACTCATACCTTCATTAATTTATAAAACTATTTTATTGTCCTTTAAATTAATAAACAATTGTTCATTTAATTGATTGATATCGATGCTCCAGTCAATATCTATGACCACTATAGTGTTCCATTTTTATTGTCATTTATTGAATAGAGTTTATAATTAACTATGACTAATGAAATGTGAGGGAAAGGTGTCTGTGTTCTTTTCTGGGAAATGTGTCTTTGATCTTATCCTATGAAACAAAACCAAGAATTGAGACATTCTTTTCTTTCTGTCAATGTTAAATTAATATTTGGCCTGAACGTAAACCCGGGAAAATATTGATGCTAAAATATGAGAAGACAAAAGAAATGATAAGCATAAGGTTGAACTGAGGATGTTTGTGGTCTAGCTAATAACTGGGCTTTCTATTACACAAGACAATATACATTTTTATAGCGATAACAAGTCTTGAGTTCAGTTTTACTTCATTTGAGGCCAAGATCATTCCAACTGCTAATCGTTTTCTCCAAGCAATTTAGTTTTATCATTTCTTTTCCAGATAATAGGACAGCGTTGACATGATGAAGTTGGGAAACTGGAAAGTAGTAGGTTAAAAAAGTAATATATGACTGCAGTAAAAGAATATCAAAACACCACCTTCATGATTTCTTGTAACATATGCCCATAAGTCGACTTTGCATTCCAGACAGGTTGCTCTCAGAGCTAACTTCAAAGCACAGGTATGTCTCTGAACTTTTATCTTAATAGACTATATAAAGTTGAATAAGAGTTTTAAGATTTTCTAACACTAATCTAATAATCCATCTGCATAGGTCTAAATTTGCATGTGTTAGAATTTAAATGCGGATTTTAAGTTTTACACCTTCTCAGAGACTCTCACATGTCTTAGGTAACATATTGCGGAACAAAATCACTAATATGAATTCCTTAAAATTAAATTATCTACCCGGTAGTGACCAGATTTCTATTCTAAATGTTCAAAGCTCTCAGCTCCTGTTTTACAATTAGACCTTTTTCCCCATTCCAACAATTTCAATTTGATGTCTGAATTCCTAGGAAAAAGAGATGGCAAATTAGGTTAGAACCAGCACAAGTAGGACTGTGAAATCACTCCTCTATTTTAACCTTTCAGAGTGCCTACATTAGTGTGACTTTTTGCTAAATTTACAGATTCTCTTAGAACTTTGTAGGAGGCGTTATAGATTGGTTACCTCCAATCCACTCATCACCCATTCCATTCTTCTGCACAAGTGGGAAACCCAAAGCAGCCCTTTCTAGAATCCATGGAATGTCGCATAACAGCATTAATGCCTAAGCACAAGGGATATGACAGGCTTCTGTGTGGCTCTTCATAGAGCACGAAACACTGAAGATTTGGAAAATGTGCAATTCTCTTCTTTCTTTCCCTTCTTTTTTCTTTTCCTACTTGGAAAATAGACTAAAAGCCTTCCGGGGAGATAAAATACTTTGAGATGGATTTTTCCTCTAGCTTCTCTAACATACTCTTTTAATTTTAATGTTATGCTCTCAAAAGATACACAGAAGTGCATAGTGACTATATTATAATTAAATGACAAACATTTGCTTAGAAAAAATAAAAAATGATTTTCATCTCAAGAGATAGACTATGTCTGACCTAGCTATTCCCACCCCATTCCAAATACATATACAATGAAAAAGGCAAAGTATCGACCTTGTTATGACATAGTGTATGTTGGAGGGCATAATTTATTATGATGTCTAAGTGGTGTTTTTATATGGATCTGGAACAGGACTTCATAATGCAGTCACGGGAAGCATGGTCTCTGTGAAAACCTGGTGGTGGAATTCAGGCCACAGACCTGGATTTGAGATGCCCAAAGGCACATTCTCATGGACCCCCAACCATAGATAACAGTAAGGAAAAGCTTTTAAACTGAAATGTAATTGAAAATGTATTCAAAGAGAAATTTAAAGAATATGTTTTGAAATTGGAATGCAAAACAAAGTACATATTTAACCTAGAGGTGAAAAAAACAAAATAAGAATGGATTGATAGTTGAATTAATTTAAAACACAAACCTTTAGGGCCTCCCTGATGGCGCAACAGGTTAAGTCTCAGCACTATGAAGTGATCCACAGCCACTGCAGCAAGAGTTCGATCCCCGGCCAGGGAGCTGACTCACAGGGCACAGCAGACCTCTCCTGTCTCCCCGCTGCTCCCCTCAGCAGTGTACTTCAGTTGATCTGCCTGCTCTGCTCCCCATTCTGTCTCTGGTGAATCCTCTCACCCACTCCCACCACACCTCTGCAAGCATAAATAAATAAAGCATAAATAAATAAATCTTGAAAAAAAATAAAACACAAACTTTTATAAAATAAGAAGCGATGTTGAAATCTAAAATCATATCTCGTTAATATAAGCTTCATTTTAGCAACCATTAACAAAGCTTTAGAAAAGTGACCTACAGGGTAAAGGTAGGGGAAATTTGTATCATATGAATGTATTAATATTACAGTTCATACAGAATTCCTCAAGTTTTTAAGATATTATAGGCAAAATATTTCAATGTATAATTCAAATAAAACCACTTATTTTTAATACCAAATAATCTTTTGCAGTAACTCACAGCTTGCCCTTGGAACATCTAAAATATAAAAAGTAATTATTAAAGGCACTAGAGTAGGATGCAATTCACACACACAGATAGGGACATTTCCCAGCTGAAGATATTTGGGGAGTTCTGAAGCTGTGCAAATTGCTTGGTTTTAGGGATAAGCTAAAAATCACCAAAAAACAGATTGCATATGTCAACAGTTACCCCACAAGCAGGATATAGAAACCATTTGGGCCCCTAACAAGGTCAAAGATGCGATACAGTCCCTTTTCAATGGGGAGTGAAATTGAGGAAGGTTAACTTGCATCTTTGGTCTTGTGATAATATCCAACAATTCCATTTTGGTGGAAGAAGAGACCGGGTTGTACCGGATAATTAACACTTTCTGCCCTTCTTATCAACTACCATAAAATAATCCATATTCATTCCCAACCAGAGTGTTTTATTTAATTTTTATTTTTACTATTTTGGATTGTATTCATAATGTAGTACTCTAAAATGGAAATGATAAATCAAATATGTTGAGTTGTTCTAGGACATGCATTTAGTTAAGGGTAACAGTTTTAAATGGATTTTTTGTGTAACATTCATGAAAATCAAACAACAAAAAAACCCCAATGCTATAGAATGAGAATAAAATGAACAATGTTAACCATCTGTAGCTTTTTCTGCTTTTGCCATATTTGCCTGCTTGTCTGAAATGTATTTAGCAATGGTACAACCTCTTCACTTTCATCTCTAGGGACTGAATAAACTATTTTGTGAACTTTATCCCTATTACAGTTAAAGCATAGAAGTGATCATTTTCTTTTTTATCTGCTGCATCTCTGTTCTACGGAGTCAGAATAACATTTTACTAAATGTCAAAGAACAAAATTAAACAAAATAAGGACAAGTGAAAAGCCTGTGCTCACACACATTCACAAACATACAAACACAAAGAAGTGTGTTTTTACCTGGGGCCATTAAGTTTCAGAGCCAAGAAGATCAAATATAAGTCAGTAATTCAAATATCCAACTTACTGACTAAATCTGCCAACTCCCAAGAAAGCTGTCAATCTGTGATTGATGACAAGGGATACTTTGGATTCACTCACTCCTGTTTGAAAAGTGTCCTTGAGGCATTCTATTTGAAAGATCCATGATTTAAAATTTCCTACCAGGTAGGGACTACATTACTTGAAGCTTGTAACAAGCTTCAATAATGAATTCATGCAACGAATGTAAAGAACTTGAAAAGTTAAAACATCTTGGCTTTTCAGATAATTATATTTTTTTACATATAGTTTTCAAATTTATGTTGTGTAAGTTTGCATGACAATTTTATCTTTCTTTTTGAAAATTGTGTTTTATTAAATTATCATTTCTAGTCCACAATAGAACTTATTTGAAAGTCAGACTTTTATGGGAGGATATTGTTTAGCTTGATCTTTATTTAAAGAATGGTTACCTTAGAAAATAACTCAATCTAAAAAAAAAAGAAAATAACTCAATCTGATTACCTGAGATGATGATAAACATAATGATAAAAAGCAAGTAACATTTATTAAAAAGTTGGAGACAATTACGCTGAGTGAACTCAGTCAGAGGAGGAGATGAATACCAGATGTTTTCACTTTCTTTGTGTGGAATACAGAGAAATAAAACAAAAAAGGGTCAGACAAAACCAAAACAGACTCTAGAAACCCAACTGTAGAATTGAGGCTACCAGAGCAGGAGCTGGAGAGAAAAGAGAGAGAGGACCTAATGCATGATGGTGGAGGAAATGGGGGGCTTGGTGTTGGGTGTGGTGGGTGCCATACATCTGAAGGGGATGATCCTATGCCTCTGAATAACTCACAGTACTAAAAAACAAGGTTACCTCAATTTAAAAAATGAAGAAACAGGGGCCTCCCTGGTGGTGCAAGGGGTTAAGTCTCAGCACTATGAAGCTATCGGTTCGATCCCCAGCCAGGGAGTTGACCCACATGGCAGAGCAGACATTTCCTGTCTTGCCTGCTGCTCCCCTCAGCGGTGTATTTCAGTCAATGCACCTGTTCTGCTCCCCACTCTGTCTCTGATGAATCATCTCACTCCTCCCCCACACCTCTTATATGCATAAATAAAAAAATAAATATTTTCAAAAAATGGACAAACAAGAGAAAACATGTGAAAGTAAACACTTGTTCTGTAACTTGCATCTCCTTAATATGGTTTCCCTATAATATAATATAAACTATCTCACAACTTTCATTTTGTTTTACTCATGGTGTGTGAAGGTCTGAATGCTGGAAAATGAGTAAGATAAGAACTGTAGTAACAAAATCAGGATTATAAAACTAATACCAATCTGCAATGACATTTGAGCAAACAGCTCAGGGTTTTACATTTTGTTGTTCTAATATTACTCCTTCAATTTAAATTAGTCAATCTTAGCAATAAATTGACCTACATAAATACCTATACACAATACATTATTATAGGAAATTGTAAAAATAAAACATTTAATTAAATCAATAAATCCTTCCCCAGGTTTTGCATTTACATGCAATATTTTTACTGACATTTGAAACAGGATTCAGTCTATAAAAGATACTTCATAAATGGGGGCCTCCCTGGTGGCACAATGAGGTAAGCGCGGAGCTGTTGGCAGCTACAGTAAAGTTCGATGCCTGGCCGGGGAGATTCCCACATGGCGCAGCAGACCTCTCCTGCCTTGGCCTGCTGCCCTCAGCAGTGGATTTGGTAGATCTGCCTGTTCTGCTCCCCACTCTGCCTCTGGTGAACCTTCTTACTGCCCCAGACCTCTGGCCTGCACCCCAGCTTGTATGCATAAATAAATAAATCTTTAAAAAAATACTTCATAAATGTGGAAGTAAACAACTACTTTGGAAAATAGTAAGTTCATGTGAGAGGTTCATTTAATATTCGTCTTTGACTGACTTCTATTTCCTTTTTATCTATGCTCATTTATTTCTGAATCTAAAAGAAAATTAATAGTGCAGATGACCATCTGATTAACTGGCTGCTGACCTCGGGTCAGCATTTCTACTTGGCTTTATTATATTTGTGTGAGACCCAATTCCCTGGTGGACTAATTTAAACAAATTCATGCACAGTAACAATTAGGTGTACTAGTGAAAGCAAACACTGCAAAGTTTCTTTATAACAAAAAACAGCTTTTCTGCCTTTGACAAGCCTCAGCTTTCTAAAGTCTGATGTCTAAGTGGTCTCTTTCACAAAGTTGGTTTTTTTTTTTCATTATATGCCAAAACTTGCATCAATTTCTGCCTCATCTATTTCTTCTTTATCTATTAATACTAATTATTGCCTAGACTGAGATCTTTCACAGACAATTATTCTCTGGAGAACTCGAAATCGAAGGCAGGAAGTTTTATTAAATAGCATGAACATAAAAAATACATATTTGAAAAGCTATAAAATATTAAACTTCTCTGCACACAAACAAGCAAACAAAAGTGTGTTTTTTGTAAGTAGAAATATTGTCTGAGTCAATTGATATTATGGAAGCAACCATTACTTATTTGGATTTTAATATAATAATGAATTATAGCTTTTGTAATGAGAGGCATAGGGCATATTTTAGACCTGAAATATAATATGTATTATTTTATAATTGATGGTTAGGTCTCTGACTTGCTATAATCAAATTCATGTAATAGTGCTTGTTTTTAATAATAGTTTTAAGATCTATATTGCATGACATAAGAATTATGTTTGTCAGGTGATTCTCATTCTTTCTTGCTCCATTCCTCCTGCCTTTTTTCTCTATCTACTGCTCCTTCCTTCATTTTGACCTTCATTTCCTAAATTCTTCTTCCTTCCTTTCCATTTTTTCTGTTAATTTCTTTCTACCTCTCACATCCTTTCAATTTTTATTAATATAGTTTGATAAAAAATTTAAAATTCCATATTAAATATATTTACTATATGTTATAGTATAGATATATTACAATGTACCACATATTATATAATATCTTAATGCATATTAATATATGCATTCTTAATATATGAATAATTATATTAATATATAATATAAATATTACCTTTCATCAACAAATCAAATAAAATACTAACTTATAAATGTCACAGTTCATTTTAAAATATAAAGATATTGCTCTGTCTACCAGGGGAAAAAAGTCACAATATCAAATTTTTCTATTCTTGGAAATACTCATATTTACATTGCATTCTTAAAATACCCTCAAAAAATTTCATCAGCATTTAAAAATTAAGATAAAGAAAATCTTTGATTTCTTCTCCCAACAGAACAATAAAGTCCCAACTGCATTCAAACCTTTGTAAGTTTTATCTTCCTTAGAAAGAGAATGTTTTGTCTTAATGTCATTCTGAGTTCAGAGTTTCTACTAATACCATTTTTAAAATGCATAATATTACTTCACTCAAGAAAAATCCCTCTAAAAATATGACTGACTGATTTTATAGTTCCCTCACTCCACCCCCGTATTAGATATGCTAGTTAAATCTGTAACTACAATGGCTTACTCTTCATAAGAAAATTCTCATTAAAAAATTTTCAGCAGTAACTACTAAGAAATAAATGGCATGAGAAAAACATGAACAATCTAGAAATGCAGATGAATCAAAATAAATTTTTACATGAAAAGAAAAAGGTGAAAGTATAAGAAGTTTAAATCAGTTCTACCTGTTAAAATATGCATTTATGCATTTTCCCACATCAGTGGTATTTCTGAATTTTTAAAATAATAGTTAATTTTTCAATAAGAATGCAACAGAATAACATTAATTCACATAAACATGCTTTGCATGTTATCTAAAAAATCCTATTACTGCACAGCTGAGAGGTCACCTTTTCTTATTTTTGTTTCATATTTCTTTATGATAGAGACTCACAGTTGCTGAGTCTAAATCCCTCACATTCCTATGTTGGGCTGCTAAGGCCCAATGTCATAGCATTAGTAGGTGGTACCTTTGGAAAGTGATTCAGATCTGAAGATGGATCCTCATGAATGAGATTAATGCCCTTATGAAAGAATCCCCACAGAGGTCCCTAACCACTTCCACAAGAACTTGGAGACACAGTGCTAAGAACCAGAAACAAGATTCTCACAAGCTAGGCACTGTGGTAACACTTGAGCTTGAGCTTGGACATTCTGCCTCAAGAACTTTGGGAAAAAACTTTCCATTTTTCTTAAGCTACACAGTAGTTGTATTTTGTTAACAGCAGCCTGAACAGGCTAAGATAGCACATGCCATGTAAACTACATATAATAGCCTATGAAACCTATGACTATACTTTTACTAGACTAGTCATTAACTGCATATATTTTGACAAGCCAAGAGTCAAGGTACAGTTGGAGTGGTTTTGTGAAGAAGTTACGTCAACAACCACAGCAACAAAAGTTGCCTCTAGGGAAATCAGTAACTTCAAAGAAAAGACAGACTTCAAGTTTATGGCCTTACTAAAACCATCAGTTCCCAGATAAGGAGACTCTAAACAGGGTAAATTGTAATGATTCTTTGTTATTCTCAATGCATAGACATCAAGCAGAAACATTAACTGGACCCCTGTCCATATTTTCTTTGTAACATATTTGAAATGTTTCCTTACCAATTGTATAAAACCCTTATTGAGAAATTCAGAATTTTTTTCAGGGTCATCAGGAAGCTGTTCTTGGGTTCTAGCCCTCAGTTTTGATTCTTTAATAAACTTATTTTTGCTTGCCAGTTTATTTAAGCCAAAGAACCAATAGGAAACTAGCAGCTGCCTTTCTAGTAATTTACCAAACTCTCTTCAAACACATACAATATGAAACTTATAAAAACATTGATGATGATTCCACTTTTTCAATTCTTACCTGGAAGATTCACCTCTACTGCTAATACTAATCTTTAATAACTCTGTCTCTGTATCTCTGTCAAACCCTCTTTCTTTTTCTATTTTATTCTCTCTTATACACACCAAAAAATGTTTACATTTTTGAGCCTAAGACTAAACTCAAACTGCAATTTCTATTCTTCGTTAACTAGACACCACCAAGAGTCACTATAAACTTCCATCCATCAATCATTTGTATCATTAAATTCCTTTTATCATGTTTATGTATTTGACATTTTTCTGTCATCTGTGTTTGTAGAATGTATGTAGGGACATTAGAATTTCATCTGTGGGCCTCCCTGCTGGCGCGACGGGTTAAGCACAGCACTATGAAGCTATCCAGCGCCACTGCATCATAAGTTCTATACCCAGCAAGGGAAATTCCCACATGGCGCAGCAGACCTCTCTTGCTTTGCTCGCTTCTCCCCTCAGCAGTGTATTTCAGTCGATCTGCCTGTTCTGCTCTCCACTCTGTCTCTAGTGAATCCTCTCACCACACCTCTGGCCTACACCTCAGCTTATATGCATAAATATATAAATCTTAAAAAAAAAACTACAATTTATTGAAAAAAAAGAATTTCATCTGTGATATAAATGTGAATTCCATTTTGTGTTTTGTAATTTGTGTTTGAATTTATTTTCTTGCATAGATTTTGTTTATGTAGTTTCACTTTGACCAGTCATTTCTGTTTGTTTTTAAATATTTTAGCAACATATATTTAAAAAAGTTGATCTGCATCTTTAATTGTAATATACGATATTTTCTCAGAAAAATCTCATACAAAGAATTTCCCTTTAAGTTCAAGTGTAGGATGAAAATTAATGTCCTTTGTCATGTTGATTAGTTCTTTGCCTCCCCAATATGATTAAGAGGTTTTGATGAATACTGATGGAATATAAGAAGAGAAGCACTCTTCAAAAAACAAGCTTGTTGAGATGATTTATGGCAATGACAACAATATAATCAACTTCCAGAAAAAAATTCCTTTAGCAATATGAGTCAAGATCCAAAAACAGGTCAGAAGCTAATCTAATTAACTCATTCAAAAAATTCAGGAGACAGGAGAAGAAACAGCTTTGTATTGATTAAAATGGAGAGTTATGCCCACAGACAGAAAGGGTGAAAGTATGAAGATGTAACACGATAAATACAGTTGAAGGCTCTCAGTTGTAATTAGTACTCATGCTGCAAACAATAAACACTGAACTTACAGGCATAAAGCAAAGGGCTCTTCTGCAGGTACGTCGTGCTCTGAGAGAGCTTATTACAGTTCTTGTTGGTCATACACATGAAAATGTCAAAGCTAAACTCATAATTTAACTGAGAAGTCTAACAGATAGAGCTTTTACAGTATCTTCAAAATTGCCAACCTCCTAGTATCATTTGTAAAAGGAAAACAATCAGGAAAAAATAACTACAATAAACTAAAAAACAAAATCAACAGGCAACTACTAACCAGAGACACTTTGCAGGGGAGGAGGACAGAGAGTGAGCAAAATAGGAGAGGGAAGAATGCAAGGGACTACGGTGATGGTACACAGGTGAATCAGTGATGGGAATTTTACGGGGACTACATCTGAAAGGAGAAAGCATGCATTGTACAATAAAGAATGATGTAAAATATATATAAAAAAAATAAAATAATAAAATGGAAAACAAAATATTTCCGTATGGTCTCCTTAATCTACTTATTTATTGTTATATCTATCTATCATCTATTTATATGAGTTTACCTTGAGAAAGTTTATCACTGTATATTAACATCAACTATATTCATGAAAAGATTAACATACAAATGTGAATGAAGCTGTGAGATTATGGAAAAGAGACCCCCCCAAAAGAGGAAATCTATTATGCCAGAGAACACAGCAGTTAAGTAAAGTTCCCATCAGGAAAAAAACCAATTTCGGGGCAGGCAAGTCTTTCTGTGTTTTTAGTTGTTTGTTATCATTAAGTAGGTATTGTTCAGGGATCTAGTTTCTTGGTTCATTTATCATTATCATCTGAAGTAGATTATGGCTAATGATGGGTAAATATGCAGAGGTGATTTGGATTTGTGAGGATGTTTATTTGTCTGTTGAACATGAAGTTTTGTTAATGCAGTCATTTTTCAACCTCCCACAAGTTGCAGTGATTTATATCCATGTAGATTTAAAAAAGTAGAAATTAATTTCATGCCATCAATTTACTTTTCCACTGAGTAATTTGGGATCCAAGATATTAGTTTAAAATGTAAGAAGAAAATTAACTCCCTGCTAAGTAATTTAGCCATTTATTTGGACTTTGTTTTTCCATTAAAAAGAACATTTAAGTTTATAAAACTCTTAATTTTGCACTAAAAATAAAATACACATCCAATGGTAGGTTGAATACTCCTTCAACTCCCTACCCAATCTGCTACAGTTTCCTCCTTCATTTTAAATTTTACTTGAAGATGTATCAATCTGCTAGTATATCATATAAAACACCACAATATAACAAATAGAAATGCATGTTCTCACCATTCTGGAATCCAGAAGTCTCAGGTCAAGCTGCCTGCTCCCCTTATTTCGTTCCCAATAAGGGTTCTCTTCCTAACTTGCAGGCAAGGTCACCTTCTGCTACAGCCTCACATGCCTTTCCTTTGTGAGCTGAGAGAAGTCTCTATCACTGGAGTCTCTTCTTACTGGACTGAGGCTCCAGCATGGTGAGATCATAAGACCTTATTAAACTTTAAGTATTTGGGATTAAGGCATCAACGTGAATTTTGGGAGGATGCAAGTTTTCAGCCATACCAGAAGGCCAAGCACTGCTTCAGAGCACTATTCTCTGTTGTGTCAGCTCACTTAGAACACTGAGTATCACAAGTTTAGGATCTTACACTTTAAACCTATTCGCTTGCATTAAGGTCTACTCCATTAATCCATTAAACTGGATTAATGCTCTTAGGAGCTGGATTCATGGATTGCTCTTAGGAGCTTCATCTTGTATGTTCAAGTTGTCTTCATACAAATAATAATGTGTATGATGCTGTTTAGCTTATATTTTCCAGAAATATTTGTTAAATGCTTCTACCAATGAATTATTAGAAAGGCACCATGTATCTAAATTACAGATTTAGGGCCTCCCCGGTGGCACAGCGGTTAAGCGCTGCGCTGTGGAGCTGTCGGCAGCGGCGACACGAGTTCGACCCCCGGCCAGGGAGAATCCCACATGGCGCGGCAGACCTCTCCTGCCTTGCCCGCTGCTCCCCTCAGCAGTGTATTTCTGATCTGCCTGTTCTGCTCCCCACTCTGTCTCTGGTGAACCCTCTCGCCGT
>PVIJ01016039.1:0-34121 GCA_004024925.1 Scalopus aquaticus
GTAAATTTTTGTTATCAGTCCTTTATCAGATGTATTGTGTGCAAAGATCTTTTCCCAGTTGGTAGGGTGTCTGTTAGTTTTGGTTAATGTCTCTTTTGCTGTACAGAAGCTTTTTATTTTGATATAATCCCATCTGTTTATATTGTCTTTTACTTCCTTTGCTTTGAGGGATGTGTCTTTCAAGATTTTGCTGAGATGAAGGGACCTTTAAAGGCATCTGTCAAGACTAACTTTGCAGTTTCATCCAGGCTGGACACGAACCAATTATTAAGCCAAAGGCAGAGGCTCACTGTGCCAGCTAAAGCTGTCCTGCTTCCACCCAGAAATGGGCAGAAGTCAAGTCACATTTGAAATATAAATCCACTCCAGCCCACTGCTTCAACAAAGAAGGTAAGCGGGTAACAGAGGGCACCTGCAGAGCACCTGCAATTTTACTTAATTGGCCAAAGGACTTCATTGTTCCATGATGCAAATGAAAGATCATTAGTGGGCAGGGAGAGGGGGTAGAGGGTGGGGAGAATGCCTCACAGAAGACAGCTTAATGCTTTCAGGGGAGATTGGCACATCAGAACGTTGCTGTAATATGCAGTTGGCTAATTTCACCGAGGTATTGAACAAATGACAGATGGGGATAGTGAGCAGACGATAATGAAGACACTCCCCGCAGCAAAGACCTCTGCTCCCAGGTCCCATATAAATGACTTCTCATACCAGTGAGTACCTGCTTGTCAAGAGGACCTGTTACTGTCCCCTTGCGGTTCCGGATGAGATGATCTTGTGCCAAAGGACGTTCTGGCAATCTCCCCTGGTCCACTCCCCCACCCTCTATTAATGTGATTTACCTAGGAAAGTGCAGCTAGGAAATTGAGCGTCAAGGAAAATTGAAGTTAAGAGCTGTCCTACAATTTCTACCCAGTTTGATGCTTTTCATTGCTTCTAAGTGGCTGGTAGTCTTCACTGTTTTCGGGGCACACAATGTCAGGACAGACAGCCTTTTTATTTAATTGACTGTCATTATGGTGCTGTGTTTATGCCTCGGAAAGGTCAGATGAGAGCTATAAGGCCTGTATAAGGCTTCCCAGAGACAAAGACCAAGGGAAATAGGAGAACCAGCAGTGATAAGGGGCTGGGATGGAGGAGTAGCAACCAGTTTTGCTGGGATTTCCAGGCTTCAGAGACTGATAGCAGGGAAGTGAATGCTTTCCTAAGGACTGGAAGGCAAGCCAAAGAGAGTTCACACCACGATTTTAAAATCAATTTAAGCATCATTCAGTTTGAGGCCAAATTTAATACCTTGAATGTGTTTGTTAAGCACACAATCATTTTAATTATGTCATCTCTCTAATATGTAGCAGAGTCACATGATTTGACCTAGTTACCAAAAAAATAAATTTTGCATATTGCCATAGCATAAATTATACTGAATTTATATATTATAAAAAGAAAGCAAAAAGTGACAGTTCGCTCTATGACAAGAAGATTAAAGGTACATTTTAGACCTTTTCAAGCATAAGGAACTAAAAAAAGGCTCAAAAATGAAAGGAGAGAAATGACCAAATGGATTAATAATGACACAGCCTTCCACTTGGGAAACACTAAGTTCAATGTCGACTTAAATCTGAGCAAAATGAGGTTGGGAGGTCAACATTCATGTTTCAGGGGACTTATTTAATAATACAGGGTAGAACTAAAAATCAGAGTGAAAGAGGAGGTATTCTAAATATTCTGTTCGCCCTCACCCTACCTGGTCAAAGGATAAATACATGAGCAGAACCAGTGCTGTTTACCGAGTATACAAGTGGGCCAAGGGATTGAGTCATTGTTTGGAAACCCCAACACAAACTGGGAATGCAGGTGTGAGTACCCTTACTTGAAACGTGAGACTCCTAGAATTTAGAATCTGGGTAACTTACCTAAGATCATTGCCCCAGTGGATGTTTAAACTTGGATTTGAGTCCTGCTCTACCTGTCCCCAAAGTTTCTCCTTATCACATGACTCTGAGACACACGGAGCAGTGCCAACAAGTCTCTGATGACCCAGATGCCACTCTCCAAGCTGGCTGAAAATTCTGCCTTCCTAACCTTCAAGAACCCTTGACAGAGTAACTTAAACTCCGGGCAGAAAACTCACAACAGGGCTTCCCTCTCCTTTGTCCATCATCCCTGCCATCCTGTTGGAGCAGCCTGGAGAACCCTACAAGCAAGGGCACTTGGGGTGACTAGCATGAGGAAGGGCTCAAGTCTGCCCCCTGACTTCCAGCACCACCCACACTGGAGGGGAGGATGCCTGCAGGTGCCCCGGTCTGAACTCTGCCCTGACTTCCTGACTCGGGGCTTCTGAGACTGGGGCAGAGCTGAGAGACCATTTGTGGGCCCTTGAAGAGAGAAGCTCACGGGACTCTCCGCAGATATGCAGATCATTATCCTCAAGTCAGCTGCCCGGCTGGCAGGGGCCGGACTTCCCCCTACCCACGCCCCCATCCATCCTCCTGCTGGGGGACACCCTGCTGCCCTGCCGTGGCAGGACTTGGTGAGACTTTGCCCCAAGGCTCCAGGCAAGCCTGTCTGCAGCCTGCCAGCTCCTGGGGCTGCAGCTACTCCTCCCCATCTGCAAATGGACCTTCTCCCTCCCCCCCCCCCTTGCTCTTTCACGCTCCACACTGTTGGTTAGAATAATTGTTTTTCTCTTTTGTTGCACCAAAAGCCCTTTTGTTTGCATTTGTAGTGGCAGCTGGCTGGACCCAGAACAGGAGAGATAGGTTCTGACCCTGTGATCATTTTTTCAGACCTTTTGCCTGGTAACAACCTAAGGATTCTCTCCTAACAACACATTCCCCCATGCCCCTCTGTCCTTTCCTTATGCCCCTTTCAGCTCAACACAGTCATATACATTCACAAACATTTCCTCAGTGTGTAAACTATGCTATGAATCAGGTTTGCAGTGGTCAATTATCCTCAATATTGGGATGCACGCCAGGGTGGGGTGGTGGTGTTCTCACTCACGCCTGGTGGTCTGCCTTTGTGCCATTAGCAGCACAGCTGGCCACAAGCTCACGGGTCTACCAAGTGCCATTGAACCCTCAATGTCCAGGGTTGCCCCACAGGCACACTATTGCCCACACAAAAGTCAGGCACAAACCCATAAAGCAAGATCCCTGCTTGGGAAGGTCTTTCTATCTGGAATCAGATCATTATTCTCTAGAGTCCCAGTTCCTTCCATCAGGACTTTGTCATAATTCTCGATTTAAAGCTATTCCTGGGGACCTTCTTGGGGGCCTCCCTGGTGGCCTAGGGGTTAAGTCTCAGCGCTACCACTGCTAAGGCATGAGTTCGATTCCCAGCCGGGGAACTAACCCACATATGGGGTAGCACACCCCTCCTGTCTTACCCGCTGCTCCCCTCAGCAGTGTATTTCAGTAGATCCATCTGCTCTGCTCTCCATTCTGTCTCTGGTGAATCCTCTCACCTCCCACCTGCCCCACACCTCTGGCCTACACCCCAGTTCTCCTATGCATAAATAAATAAAATAAAATCTTCAATAAATAATAAAGCCATCCCTGAATTTCACCCCTAGTCCTAGAGACTCTTTGTTTTCTTCTTTGGACAAATCAAAGGGGGCACAGCAGAGGTTAAGAGCACATACTTTGCACAGATATTGGCCAAGCTTCATAGTACAAGTTATTTAAACCCCTCTAAGTCTGAGCTCTCTTATTTAAAATAAGGAAAACAATAGAGTACTGATGAGCTTGCTGTGAGGATAAAACAGCAGATCAAATTTAAAAGACACAGTGACTAGCACACAGAGAGCACTGATCACGGGGCAGCTGGCACCATTATTTTTTATTTATTTTCTTACATAATCATTAATTTTTTAACATTATTAATGTGACATATCATTATCTGAAGAGACTCTCCTATTTCTCCTCTCTCTTTGCTCCTCTCTCTTGCTTCTCTAAAACCTTCTAGTTTCTTTTCAACTTCAGGTTCCTCACCCCTGCCTCCACCCACCCACAGCTCCCCCTCCAGGACCCTAATCTTTCCTTCTGGGACTGCAAATTCTCCCGCCCACCTCTCCTAGGTACTTATCTCCCAAACTATTGTCTCCTCTCAATACCCACATTAGCATAAATGTTATTATCTTTAAAATCCAATTAATTTCAATTACTGTGGTCACAGACAGATTGCTGGTGCTCTCAATTCAAGGAAGATTCTGAGGAAGTAAGGGTTGCCTGTCACTTCTTCAACTTTGCAGGACTGAGAACCAAGGAATACAAATTGATGGTCAGAGACAGTCCACCTCAAACCCCATTTACCCTATCACCCCAATTTCTCAAGATACAGACTTTTTCTAGAGCAAAGACTATGAAATAACATACAAAAGCCCTATTTAAGTGAGGTGAGGTGGTCAGAAGAGAGGCGATACAGGCGCAGCCCAGCAAGCCTGTTTCTCTACTGCAGGAACCTGTGTAACAGAGATGGCTCCATAAAAGGGGAGGCGCCATGTTCCCAGTTCACTGATCTACAGGTGGCATTAAGCGGGCAGGTAAAGCTAGATAACTGTAAGGTGAGAGGAGAAGGGCTTGCTTGTTTCTCAACTTCAGACTTGCACCAGGGACAGGGGGGACTCGGAGGAGACATGTGAGGAGACATGTAGAGACACCTGAAAAGAGACCTAACTGAGAGACCCCTGGGGAGGCTGCCTCTGGCAGCTGTTATCTTGATATGGACTTTGATTTTGCTTCTTTGGTCCCAGACGTGCCTGACCTCTTCTGCCCCCTTACTGTGGTTCCAACCAGAAGGTGCCTAGGACTTTAGACAATTTTCCAGGCCTCAGGTGCCCCACTTTGGACCAACAATATTCCGCTAGTCATTTACCCTTGAGTGGGTGGATAACTTCGGGTGTTTTATTCTGAATATCCCTTCTTCCCTGTCTATACACACTACTCCTATTAAAGTTCTTCGATGTGAAGAGTTTTCTTTGTCTTAGTGTGCATGAATGGCCAGATCCCTTTAGAGGCTGCAAGTTTGGGGGTTCCGGGGTACCCTTCAGTCTTCCCTCTAACATTGTGAGTCTCCCAGTGACACAAGCACTTTTCAAATTGTATTGCTGTTTCTAAATAAAGCCACTCTGTTGGTGAAAAAACTGATAGCTCTTTTCATTTGAGGTGGGTGAGACTTTCATAACATCACCTGGGGTAACTGGGTTAGACACGGTGGAGCAGCATGCGGGCTCTGAGCCCGGGCCCTGTAGCCGCACGGCCTCCAGGCTGGGCACAAACTCACTGATTTCCTTGCCAGGAGGGAGGGTGGGGAGAGCTCTGCCCCCTGGCATCCTGACTCTGTCCGAGCAGGAAGGGATGAGGCCTGAGCAGAGGTATGGTCTCCACTCACATCCCAAGAGGGGAAGGTGCTGGGGCAGGAGACCTGAGCAACCGCTCTGGAGCCTTTCAAAGGGAGTGATGCTTACAGCCTCATTACTGGGTGATGCTCAGGCCCCTCATTACTGGGGCTGCTGCTGATGGCAGCTGCCCCAGCAGCTGGCAGGGATGGCGGTGACCTCAGCAGAGGCTAGCCTGTGCCACACCCAGCTGGCTCCTGGAGCTGCAGTTCCACTTCGCACCACCAACAGGTAACTGGACTTTCTCCCTCTACCCTGCTACTTCTCCCTCTCCCTGACCCTTTTGGTTAAAAAATGTATATGTGATATGTAATGTACATATAACATACATATATAATATAGCTATAGATATCAATATGTATATGTATTATATATACACATTTTTTCCCTATACCAAAGGCCCTTTGCTTGTATTTGTGATAGTGGGTGACCAGACCCAGAACTGGTAGAAGAGTTTCTTCTGGCCTGGTGCCATTTTTAGACCTTTTGCCCAGTCATAGACATTGCAAATAACAGAATGGGCAGCAAGAGCTCCTAGATGGTGACCTGGAAGCATGTATAAACTGAAGAAGAAATAATCAGGAACTGATTGTGCACGCACTTACACTATTGAAGACCCTAAATTGCAATTTTAGTCAACATATTCATTATCCAATCATCAAATCTTGATTAACCCTCCCTGATCTACTTTATGAATCCATCAGTGACCAGCCACTGGGCACCTGCCATGTGACAGACACTCCAGCTCTGGAGCTACCACAGTGAGAAGACAGACAAAACCTCCCAAGGTTCTACATCGACAAGGAGATGCGTGGTATACTAGATATTTTGGCTGTTATTTTGAATGATCAACATCTCTGTTTCCTCTCAGCAACATGAATAACTGATAACTTTCTGTACAATAACAACTTTGCGGGCGTAGAAAAGTCCATCCATCCAGACAGGCACTCAGGCTTCGAGGAGACCCAGGCCCTGGCCATGGACAGCCACCTCTTAGCTCAGTGACCATCTCTGGTTCTGCATCTCCAAATATATAAGATGTGTTTTGGTTTCTCTATATGTGTTGCAAATTTATTAGTGGCTAAAACCTTCTAAAAGAGCCAAAGGGGTAAAGCCTGTGAAATGAGACTCTAAGATTTAACTCCTAAAGCCAGCAAAGTGGAGTCTTATATCAAGTGGTCACACCGCCCCTAGCCAGTGGTCCAGCACACGGGTCCAGCACACTTCACTTCCGGGCCCTCCCTGGACTGAGTGGCCATGGCTTGGCCAAGACCCTGCGCCCTGGAGGCCAGAGCCTCGGGCGCTAGTGGGGTTGGTGGTGGGGGGCACGGTGTCTGATGTGAGAACACAACAGGAGGTACGAGCTCCACAGAGTCCAGACACACTTCTTTGTCCTCTCAAAGCTGTTGAGCGGCTGGGTGTGCCCTGCGTGCAGAGAGGCAGGGGCGCTGCGGGTCATCAGGCAGACATTCAAGGCTCTTCTCCTTTCTGTTCTTTCCATTGGTTCATCGTCTTCATTTTCGCTTCTTCCCTGATGTCCACACACCACCTCATTTAGGGTTTCATTAAAGGCCAACTATCTGTCCCCAATTAAATGCTTCTCCCTGAAAATTTAATCCCTAAAAATATTAGCATCAGGCTCAATTCACCAAAGGCCCAACTGTCTCATAGGTAATGGGGTCAAAATCCTCAGCAGCACAAAATGCCGTGACTAGAATCCAACATGAGCAAACTCTGTCATCACGGGTCTCCTTGAAAAATGGGGCCCCATTCCTTGAGTGACTGCACCCCACCTTCACTGGGTGTCGTGGTGTGTCCCAGTCAGCACGGGGAGAAGTATTCTCCCCCTGTAGACCCAAGGGGGTTCCCAGGCTTCAGAGGAAAAATGTAAATGTTTCAGTCCCTGGACTATAGATCTCAAGGGAATTCCAGAATTAGAGACAGCAAGAAACCTCTCACCATGATTTGGTATATTCTGGTAAGAAAAGAACGATTCCTTCCTTTCTGTCTCCATACTTGTCTTAGCTCACTCCTCTTAGCAGCCAGCTCATCAGCATATAGAGTAATTTTGATAGAACCCCGGTAATGCTTTCTCTCTAAAGAAGGATTTTAATACCGATCTGAGTGACATTTAATATGATAACAGTATGTAAGTTTGACAGGGAGCTGTTTTCCAAGAGCTAAAGTCCTAACAGTCCCACAGATCAGACTGACAATGGCTTTGCTGATCATTATTAAATTCCATGTGATTAGAAAATGGACCACTGCTATTGATTTAAGCTCTTTGTGTTAAGCTAAGCTTTAGAGGCCTTTCACAAGGCACAAAAAACGGTATTTGAGATTGTATTTTACCTTCCTATTAAAGCACTCTTCAGAGTACAAATAGACAGCGAGGCGTTAGGCCGGGCTCTGGGAAGAGAAACGGGAGGCCTGCGTGCAGACGCAGAGCCCCGGGCTGGGAGCCCCCATTGCAGATGCTGGAGTATGGACGAATATGGACGCACCCATGGGAGGGTGGCCGTTCTCCAAAGCACGGTGCTTCCTCCTCCCAAAGGTGCCGGGGCCAAGGACATGCTGGAGACAGTCTCAAAAATGATAGACAGAGAGGCAATGCATTCTAGAATTTCCAGTGCAATTTCAATTTTCAAAGACTTTGTCCTGTGGTCCCCTCAGTGATTGTTGTCAAGCTATGTGTACAAATTTTGCATCAAGAATTTATCGCCAAATCTCTAAAGGTTACCGATTCAGGTTACCTTTACAGGTTAATAAGTGGGAGAGAATGGAGGCAATAGTGTTTCGATTATGATCTAAAGCTTCAGAGAAAACAGAATCCCAAGAGGAAAATCTTGAGCAATTGCAGGGTATTAAGTGCTTTGTGTCTTTCGGAGTGAAAGGCACTTGAGGCTCCAGGTGCTCCTGCGGCGCCTGCTCATTGGCAGACAATATGCAGTTTGAGTGGCTGTGTTTGGGCCCCGGGCAGCCTTCCTCCATCTCCCCTAATCCCTAACAGCCCCAGGAATGCCTTTCTGAAGCCTGCACTGCCTCTCCCACTCACAGGGCTGGAGTCGAGCCGCCCTGATTTCCTGTTCAGGAGGCCCAGCCTGCTCAGGAGACTTGTGATACTCAATCTGTCCATGCGTTTCTACCTCTTATTTTTACTTTCTGCCATGATTCACAGGAAGAAATATACTTTTAGACCATAAGCCAGCCCATGGCATACTCAAAAGTGAAACCAACGTTTCACCAAATAACACTCTTCACGTCAGGTGTATCCTCACGTCACAGCTCTCCCAGCCGCGAGGCGACTCCAGCGGGTCTCCTCCTACAGAGTGGAAATTTATAGATATACTCAAATGCTCGCTTATTAATTGATTTAACAAATATGCAGAGAACACAGGGTGTGGGCCCATTTCTGTGTTAGATGTTGGGTGGGGATAAAGAGGAATATAGGAGTTTCTTTCCTCAAGCAGACCATCATTTGGAGAGCCATAACTGAATTTCAGGAAACAAAGAGTATTTGTGCTCAGAGGCAGAATAAGTCTGTTCTGTGGGTGTGTCAAGGAGGGACAGATAGAGAGGGGAGATGAGCACTGGAGAGGTTTGGGAAAATATCTGGAAATCCTATTAACCTTGAGGGAGGGATTATAGCCCCTGCACCTTCCTGTCTCCTATAAGTGCTTGCACATTGGAGGCTTCAAATAATTGTAAGTTGAATGACTCTGTGGTTAATGTTAGAATTGTTGCTAAATCCAATAGCTACTGCTTGTTGAACAGCAAGGGTGCCTGGGCCTGCGTTGGGAGCTTACCTTGACTACCACATTAATCCTTATGACCAGCTAGTGGAACAGCTGCTAATATCCCCAATTGACAGTTGAGGAAATTGATCTTCAGACATCACCAGTGACTTACTCAAGGTCATATAACTTATGTGAAATTTAAACCGAGGCTTCTTGAATCAAAAACACATGTTTCTTCACTTCTTCAAAGTACAAGATGAATTTAGGTAGCTTAAAAGGAGGCTGATGAGGGCAGAAGGTCTAGGAAGGGAGACAGTGTAAGCGTGGTGTATAGCACCTTTCAGAAATGAGGGGGTAAATCAGAAAGATAGAAGAGAAAGTTTCATTTTGGGAGAAAGGTGGTCGAGAATCAGGTTAGAGGGTGACAGGAAGAGAAAGTTTCATTTTAGGAGAAAGGTGGTCGAGAATCAGGTTAGAGAATGATGGGAAGGGAAATATAATCAGAAAGAATTGGGAGGGGGTTGCTGAAAAAAAACAATAGCAATACCAGTAACAACTTTTTTTTTTTTAGAATTTACAATATGCCAGACATAGTGTCAAGTACTTTACTAGGTAGTAATTTCATTCTATAGTTGAAGAAACTTAAACACACACACACAAAAAATGGGTGAATAACTTTTCCAAGACCAAACATTTGCTAATCCTAGGCAGGTATGAAATTTATTTTGCCACAAACAACATACCATTTTTACTTCATTTTTCCTGCATCAGAACTTTCCTGGTGACTCTGTAGGCCATTTGAGCATACGGTCCCTGCAGTGGACACTTGGTGTTCTTCCCAGATGCCCTCACCAGGGCTGATTTGTCTCCAACACCCAGGTGCTGGAGCTGGATGTGGGATATGCTATTTTAGAACTGGGACCCCTGATAGCTATAGGAATGCTGGGATCTCAAAAATCAGATAGATCTTGTTGGAGGACAGCAGACTATCACCAATTTAACCAAAGAGTAGGCCTAATTGCAGCTACTGTGCCTGCTGCAGTGCCTTAGAACAAATTGACACGAGCTCCAGCAAGTGACATGTAGGCATGACTCCGCAAATGCATCTTCTCTCTCTTTTTCTCAAGAAGGGTCCAAAGCAGCACACATTCAAAATTAACAGTATACATTTATAGCCTTACCCCAGGGCTTTATTAATTCATCTTCCCTCTGACATAATACAATCCCAACCTGAACCATCTGCACATTCCACATTATCAAACTGATCTACTCTATTGGTGACATCATACTAATTAGACCAGGCAAGCAAGAAGAAGTAGATATGTTGGAGAGTTTAGTAAAGCATATGTACTCCAGGGAGTGTAGATAAACTATAAAGATTTAGGGATTTTTCAAAGCAATAAAGTTTTAGTGCCTACTGATCTGGGCCATAGAAGAATAGTCCCCCAAATAAATAGTAAGACCACTTCCCACCACTAAGAAAGGAGCACAATGGTAGAATGGTAGCCTCTAAGAAAGGGTTTCCTTGGGTTCTGGAATTGCAACACATTCTATACTTGAAAAACTATTCTGACCTGTTTACCAGGTGACATCAAAGGCTTCCAGCTTTATGTGAGACTTAGAAAGGGCTCTGTAAGCAGGTGTAGGCGGGGCACGCCTAGTCCTATCACTTGACCACACAACCTGGTAAAGGTTTCTATGTTTCATAAAGACATTGAGCAACACTGATGGCAAGTCCCAAGAAGAATTACAATGTGAGCCTTCGAGTTTGGACCAAGGCCACTCCATCTACCAACAGATAATATTCCATCTGAAAGGCAGGACTTGGTTTGCCAAGAGGTGCTAGTAAAGATGGACTTCGTGAGTGTCAAGCAGCCGTGTGGCCAGAGACATCCATCACCAGCTGAGTCCTGTCACACCAACCACGTCATAAGGTTCGACCAACTCAACATTGATCCTGGGAGATTATTTCCCGTAAGAGGAACACCTGGGAGTGGGTATGAGCAGAACCTGTGGTCCGCAGGCTAAATGCATGAGCAGGTAATGTCGATTCCCCTCTCATCTACCACTGTTATACCAGCTAGTGTCTCTCTCTCCCATAGATCACATCTATTTCTGGGGGTGGAAAATCAGGGAGGACTCTTTTACACCCAGAAAATGGAAGAAGGAAAATACTGCACTTGGTATAGGATGGGTCACCTTAGCAGTGTGAGTGTGAGCTGAAAATGGCTGCTATTGCAACCTGGCCAATCAGGAGTGGCCCTGAAAGAGACAAATGAGAAGAAATCTTCCCAGTTCTCAGAACCTTGGCCAATGCATCTGACCTTCTATTTTGCGGAGAGAGACATGGCTCACAGTAAAAATATTCATAGGAAGGATGTCTTTTATTGGACAGGTTAGTTGGCCCAAGGTCTTAAAAGGAGAAATATTGGAAGATTTAGAACAAGGCCTTAGGAATCTCATCTAAATGGGCAAGTCAAAAAGAAGAGAAAATAGCTTAGTATGGTACAGTTACTATATGATAATACTATAGATACTGTAGAAATACCATAAACATAACTCTATGATTACAATGATTGGATTTGATTAATATCCATGTGTGTGACAAACGTGGACTTGCCTTTTCTAGCCTTCAAATTTTAGCTCACACACATATCTGAGAATTTAGAGAGGGTTTCATCAGTTGACATCAAATCCTAACCAACATTTGCCTTAGCCAAAGAGATGATTTTATGGCCACAAAAATAAGAATAATGCGTGGCAGCGGCAATGGTCATTTGACATAGGGACACACTGTCCTGCTACCACCTGACTCTCAGGAGTCACCAGCCTGATCAAAGGGGTGGAATGGCCCCTTCATGAAGCAGCTGAGATGTCACCTTGAAGATGGTACTATCATCTGGGTGCAGTGTGGAGCATAAGTTAATGACCATTGTGTGGTGTTATGTCCCTGATAGACAGAAAACAGGAGCCAGATTCAAAAGTGTGGGAGCAGGACCAGCCTCACTTAGCACCAACCCATACCCCACCTGAGGAATGTATGCTCCCAGTTCTACCACCTTAGGCTCTATGAGTCCAGGGTCCTGGTATTCAGAGAGGGAATGTTTTGACATGGGATCTCATAAGTTTCTATGAAACGATAACTCTTGGCAGTCATTCTGGGCACCTCATACCGGAAAACCAACAGGCATGGAAAGGAATCATCATAGAACATAAGACTGTACTGTTGCCAGATCATGGGACAGGAAGGAGGCACTAAATGGATCCATCAAGGCTCAGCTGTCCTGTTGTAATGGTAAATTGGCAGCAACAGTGGCAGCCATCCTAAGAAGGACACAGTATTCAGGGGTTTGACTCCCTTGGGGCGAACAGCTGGTTCTCCCACTGAGAAAGCCACATAGACTAGTGAAAGTTAGCTCATGCGACTGCAATAATGGCAGGCAGTCACTTGGGGAGCTCAAGAGGTGCTAAATCTTGGGGCTTGAGTGGAACTGGCAGGGGAAGTCCTAGAGCGTTAGAGCTGCCTGGGGCTCTGAAGTTGACCCCTGTGCTTTGGAAGTGAGCCTGCTGCACCCCAGGTGCCAGGATCACACAGAGACCCAGGGGCAACACCAGATCAAGAAACCCTAGTTAGTGATCCCTAGTGCTGTCCTCGCCAATGACCACGCTGAAGGCTTGAACCTACATGTGCTCACTAAATCTCCCTCCCCAGCCCTTCCTTCCAAAAAAGGAGGAGAGAGAAGTAAGAGGAAAGGGCTGGTCAGGAGACCAAGAAAACCAAAGGAAAACAAAGGAAAAAGGAAAGAGAGAGAAAAGGTTCATCCTGTCACTCAGGCAAAGCATGCAGGAAGCAGCCTCCTCTGCCCCATGCTCCTCTCAGATGCAAGCCGCCTCTCGTGGCATTGTTTTTCCTCCAAGGCTGTCTTTGATCTTCACCCAGGTGACCACTAAGATGAACATCAGAAACAGGAGAAGACAGAAGATGAGTGTCTGTGCCCCGGCTCCCACTGCTGATGGCTGAAGAGGCAGCTCCCAGGGTGTGAGAGACAGACTCAGACCCCAGGGCGCCCCCCGAGAGGAGGGATGTGATGCCTCTTGCTTGAGCTGAGCTCCCTTTGCCAGGAAATAGCTCTGTTTTTTCTTCTCCACCGTCAGCAATTTAGAAAGAGGAGAGACGTGTCCTCATTGAGTGTGGCGCAAACACTCAGAACACGAGCACACGTGCACATTAATTTTTGCCGCCTGTTGCCTTTGTGTTTTGGAACAAGTCACACTCCTTTGTGTAATTGCTTGATGAAACATTCTCATCCACTCTGTCAAAACAAATTATACAGTTAAATAACAAGCACCACCTCACCTCGCCGCTTCACACAGGAGAAAGCGTGGGACTAGCCCCGGATGTGGGCTTCCAGGAGCAGCGCCCACATCCTCCACCCTCCTGCCCATCCTGCTGCCCAGCCCAGGCTCCCAACCTCGCCAGCGCTGTCCATCTGCCAAGGACAGTTGCTAGGAGACAGAAGATTGCTGGACTGGTCCATTGCCTGTCCACTGGGGGGAGGGGACCAGGACAGGGAGGGTCAGGAAACAGAACAGGGGGCCTCACAAATGCCATCATGTTGTCAGAAGGGGCCTTCACTGCAGTGAGGCTCTTACCCCACAGGGAAGACGACCCTCACTCCCAGAGAGGAATAGCCATTCTCTGATGGTTGTTCTCAGACTTTGTTTAAAGTAGCAGAATGTACACACACATCTTACACCCCCACACACACCACAGACACACCTACACACTTTTCTAAAAACACTCCTACACACACCCTTAGATACACTTATACACACACCCCTCTATGCACCTACAAGCACACAGAACTACACACATACCTAAATATACGTACACACCCCCCATACACAACTTCTATACACATACACCTGTATACGCAGACACATTTTCTCGTGTTGATAATTAAGGAAGGTGAATGATACAGTCTGAATGGTTATGTCCTCCAAAATTCATATTGAAATGTTGACCTCCAAAGATGATTGTATGAGGAGATGGGACTTTGTGAGATAATTAATCACTGATGGGTTTGAGGGATCTTATAAAAAGAAACCCCAGAGAGCTCCCTAACTCCTACCACCAAGTGAAGACACAGCTAGAAGACAGCCATCTATGAAACGGGAAGACAGCCCCATGGGACCTGCTGACACCATGACCTTGGACGGCCCCGTCTTCCATAAATTGAGAGAAGTAAATGTCTGTTCTTAGCCATCATGCCATGTGCTTATCCTGAATGGACGCAGACAGCATACTGGCCAAACTGGGTAGCTTAAACTACAGAAAGTTCTTTTCTCACAGTTCTGGAAGCCAGAAGTTTGAGATCAAAGTGCCAAGAAGGTTGGTGTCTGGCAAGGGCTTTCTCCTTGGATTCCAGATGCACACCTTCTCACCGGCCCCCACACAGTCTTTCCTTGCTACATGAATGTGGAAAGATAGCAAAATTGTGCCTCCTCTTCTTATGAGGCCACCATCCTATAGGATCGGTGCCCCACCCATATGGCCTCATTTAACTTTCATTATTTCCTAAAAGCCCCTTCTCCATATATAATCCCATTGGGAGTTAGGGTTTCAACATGTGAATTTGGAGGAAGGGAGAAGGGGGTGGGACACAATTCAGCTCACAGAAGTGGAAAGCTTCTTCCTAGACGGTACCTGCATTATGTTCCAGCTAAGTGAAAAATCTATACTTAATATAAATATCACAGCCATATGTTTTATAGCTTAAAATTTATGACATTAAGACTTTTTATATTTTCATTGAGACATAATTGGCATGTAACATTGTATTAGTTTCAGGTGCACAACATTATGATTTGATATTTATATATTTTGTGAAATGATCACAATAAACGTAGCTAACATCCGTGACCATGTACGGATACAAAATTTAATCTTGTGGAGATAACTTTTAAGATCTACTCTCTCAGAAACTTTCAAATACACAATGCAGTAATTTTAACTAGGATCACCAAAGTGTAGATTCCATCCCAGGACTTTTTTATTTTATCACTGGAAGTCTGTACCTTTGATCACCGTTTCCCATTTGGCCCCCACCATCTCACCATGCACCAAAACACCACACTACTGCTTTAACAAAGCCTGTGCCTCTGGTAACCACATCTGTTCTCTGTATCTTTAAGCTCATTTTTTTTATTTGTTTGTTTATTTTTTTAATTCCACATATAAGTGATACGTGGAATTGTCTTTCCCTGTAAAGACAACCACTATGTGTTTCACTTATTTTAGTTAGCAGAGTTAGCATAATGACATCACAGCCTCTTGATGTTATTGCCCATAGAAAGATTTCCTTTCTTGTTAATTGCTAAATAATATTTATATGTTATATTATAAATATACGTATGTATCAAAATTTCTTTATCCATTCATCCATCAGTTAACACTTAGATTAGTTCCATGTCTCCACCATTGCAAAAAATGATACAAGAAACATGAGATTTTATATTCAAGTTAGTGTTTTCATTTCCTTTGGATAAATAGCCAAAAGTGAAAGAGCTGGATCATAAGGTAGTATTGTTTGTTTTTTAGGAATCTCCGCACTGTTTTCAAGAGTAACTGAACCCTGGAACTGTGTACAAGGGTTCCCTTTGTTCCAACTCCTTGACAACACTTGTTTTTTTATTTTGTGATAATAGCCATCCTAATAGTTATAAGGTGATAGCCTCATTGTGGTTTTAATTGGCATTTCCTTGATGATTACTGATGTTGAGCATCTTTTCATCTACCTGTTGGTAATTCGATGTTCTCTTTGGAAAAAATATATTCAGATCCTCTGTCCATTTTTAAATCAGATTTTTTTCAGTTGAGTTGTATGAGTCTCTTACATATTTTGGATATTAACTCTTTATCAGATATATGGCTGCAAATATTTTTGCCCCGTTCTACAGATTGCCATTTTATTTTGTTGATGTTTTCCTTCTCTGTGCTGAAGCTTTTCAGTCTGTTGTAGTTTTCCTTGTGTTTGCTTTTGATGTCAAATCCAAAAAATCACCATGAAGGTGAATGTCAAGGATCTTACTGCCTATGTTTTCTTCTAGGAGTTTTATGGTTTCAGGTCTTACATTCAAGATTTTAATACATTATGAGTTTGTGCATGGTGTTAGATAGTAGTACAATTTCATTATTTTTCAGGTGGCTGTCCAGTTTTCCCAACACAACTTATTGAAGAAACTGTCCTTTGCAAATTGTATATAGTCAATATTTTACTATAAATTGGTTGATCATATAAAAGTTGGTTTATTTCTGGGGTCTCTATTCTGTCTCATTGATCTATGTGTTTGTTTTTGTGTCAATAATAATACTGCTTTGATTACCATATCTTTGTGATATAGTTTGAAAACAGGGGATTTATGCCTCTTTTTTCTCCTTTCTCAAGATTTCTTTGGCCTGTCAGGGTCAATCCTAAAAATTTCTGAACTGTTTGTTCTATTTCTGTGAAAAATTCCACTGGAATATTAATAGGAATTGCTTTGAATCTGCATATTGCTTGAGTGTGCAGCAGTATTCACTGTGGTTTTGATCTGCATTTCCCTGGTGACAAGTGATGATGAATATTTTTTCATGTCTTTTGGCCATCTGCATGTCTTCTTTGGTGAAATACTTATTTAGCTCTCTTGCCTATCTTTTGATTGGGTTATTTGTTTTGTTTTTATTGGGTTGAATGAGCTCTTTGTAGCTTCTTGATCTCAGTCCCTTGTCAGATATATGACATGAAAATATATTTTCCCCTTAAGTAGGATGTCCCTTCATTTTGGTTACTATCTCTTTCACTGAACAGAAGCTTTTTAGTTTGATGTATCCCCAGTTGTTGATATTCTCTTTTGTTTCTCTTATTGCTTGAGATGAGTTCTCAAAGGTGTTTCTGAAGTTTCTGTCATAGAGTGTTTGCCCTTTGTTTTTTTCTATATATTTTGTGATTTCAGGTCTTATATCTAAGTCTTTTATCCATTTTGAATTTCAAAAATCCTGGTTTTTTAACAATATTTCCATCATTCTTCACATTTTTTATTACTGTGAATATTTTTTAGACATCTATTTAAAAAACAGAAAATTATCAGTTTAGTGGTGTTCACAAAGAACTGTAGTTTAGAGTGGCTATCTGGACACCACATAACATTTTGGGATGTTTTTGAAAGAAACATAACATCAGGTCTCCTATCCAGGTTAATCTCATCACAACACACAGAATTTGTGGGTCAAATTGCCCATTTTAGACCTTATTTAGCTTCTAAACTATTTCTTGTAACATCATGCAAAATGTATTATACAGTATACTATGCACATAAACACAGAAATGTGTACTGTATTTTCTGAGTGATTCACTGTTAGCAACACAGAGAACCACAAATACAGTCTTTCATTTGTCTACAACCACAAGCAAGATAGACTGGTGACACTGACTGACCTATCTTCTCCTGCACCGACCCTCAGGGACCGTCTGGCTTAACCTCAGGTCTCCACTGCAGTTTCCTGCTCTTGCCTTCTGTTGGATCCCAATAGTTTACTTGAATACTGGAAGGTCTGTAAGCTGACAATAAGCTCCAATTCTCACAAAAGAATATAATGCTTTACCCCATTTTCCCAATTTTTCAACTGATCTTTCTCAGAACTCAGGATTCAAGAAAACTTAGCCTTCCCTGAGAAATTCCAAAAAAATATTTCCTACATGAAAACATGAGGTGGAAGAGTGATCTTCCTATCCAAAGTCTCTACTCTGCGGGGGCCCACAGCTGGAGGAGGGGACTAAGATCACACACAGGACACAGGAGGCAGCAGCTGTTTAGGGGCTATTTCCTGTAGCTCCTGTAACAAATTACCACAAACTGGGGGACTTAAAAAAGCAGAATTTTCTTTTCTTACAGGTCTAGAAACTAGACATTTGAATTAAGGTTTTGGCAGAGCCACACCAAATTTCTCATATTGCAGAGAAATAATTTGTCCTCATGTCTTCTTAGCTTCAGTCTCTCCAAGCAACCCTGGACTCCTTAGCTTATGGCTACATCACTGCCTCCATGTTTACATGGCCTTCTTCCTACTGTATATTTCTGTCTCCAAATCTCACTCTCCTTATAAATGCACCAGTCTTTGGATCAATGGCCCACATTGATCAGCTATGATCTCCTCTTAACTTGATTACATTTAAAGGCCCTAGTTCCAAATAAGGCCACATTATCATGTCCTGGGGTTAGGACTTCAACATAATTTTGGAGACACAATTCAACCCATGACAGTCTCCAACAGCAAATGACTCATATGTGGTTCTGGTCAGTCTGGAGTTTGCTAAGTAAAAAGCACCATGCACATTGAGAGAGGATGTCTGGCACACAAGTACAGCAAGAGGAGAGGCAGCTCACTCAGAGGGTGGTAATCAGGGAAGACTTCCTAGAGGAAGGGGCACTTGCACAGAATGAACAAGATTTGATCTAGGGGGAGCATTCCAGAGAAAAAGAGCAACAGTGAATGAAGACCTGGTGTTAAAAAAAGCTATGTTATCAATCATTCCCCTTTGCTCAAAGTGCAGGTCCCCTTGATCAAGTCCTCAGACCTCAGCTTAAATTTTACATCGTTGGAAAGACAGTCCCTAGCCAACCTTCATACACTGTCTCTATTGATCACTCTCATTTTCCCCTTCAAGGCATTATTACTACTTGCATTGGTTATTATTTGTTCACTTATTTTCTTCATTCAACACTAGATGTTAGCTCTCTGAGCACAGATCATACCACCTTTTATATAGATATGTCTGTAGCACTGAACATATGCCTGGCATATTATAAATGATAAAAATAAATGAATATGAAAATAATGAATAAATGATGGGATGTGTGAATGAACAGACAGAAATAGGTTCATTGTGGCTAGGCTGCAGATTTTGAGGCAGAAAGGTGGAGGACAGAAAGCTGGAGCAGGAAATATGAGCTGGAGCAGTCAGCCTGGCAAATGGCATTGAGGTCAAGAACTTAGACTTGTTATAAAAGCAACAGACAGCAGGGGTAGGGTGTAGTGTGGGCCCATTCTCCCTTTACATAGGAGAATGCCTACAGAATGGACTTGGTATCTAGCAGTGAGCACAGATCCTGGGCTCTGGGAAGGAACAAATCTGAAAAGAGCTGGAGATTTGCACCTACATTGTATATAGTAGGCATTCAGTAAATGTTGGTTGAATGAGTGAGTGTATAAAAGAAACTTCGAGGAAGTCATTCCTTTCTGGTTGGATACAGGAAACAAAGAAGAGGGTATAGACTTCCTAGTGTCCTGAAAACTCTGTGCCCCCTGTAGTTGTTTCTGTCTCAGAATTTTAAGAGTCTACTGTTTCCTTCTCTTCCCTTCTCTTCCTTTCCTTCTCTTCACTGTCCTAAACCAGCAGATGGGAGGCCTGCATATCACTGGAGAGGATACGCATAGCCGATGGCCAAATGTCAGAGACATAGGAGCTTGCAGGTAAGAATCAACACCTCTTGCTTTAGGCAACTCTGAACTGACTGCACAGGGACCTCCTGCAGCCAGAGACTGCACCTCTAGCATGAAAGCCCTTGGCAGCAGCACATTAGAGAGGAAAGGCGAAGCTCTCTCTGGGCACTAGAAGATAACTGACACCTGCAAACTACATATTCGTCCTCATATATGCATAACACAGGATTTTCAGACCCCAGGTATTTTCTTCTTGCCATGAGAAGGAACTGAAAAAGACTAGGCTTGGTCTGATTTTTTTTTTCGTATGTATCAACACTGCTGCTGCTGCTGCCTGTCTGTGCTGCTACTGCTATTACTACTCACTGCACAGATTGTAGATTTTCTGGGTGTGTCTAGGGAAACCCTTGTATTGTAAACAACCAATGATGTTTTGAATCATTTCCTATTGATGACATCTTAATATACTTAGAGAAACCAAAAGATTCTACAAAAAGCAAAAAACTTCTAGAAATTATAAACAAACAGGTTAAAGTGGCAGAATACAAAATCAATACACCAAAACAAGTCATATTTCTATATGCAAACAATGTATTAGAGAAAGGGAAATAAGGTGTGATTTACAATCACACCAAAAAGAATGAAATACCTGGGAATATACAAAGGAATTGAAGGACCTGTATATTGAAAACTATAAAATTCTGTTAAAGAAAATAAAAGAAGACATAAAGAACCGGAAGGATGTCTCATGCTGATGGACAGAAAGAATAACTATCATTAAAATGATTATATCACCCAAAGCTATAGATTTAATGCAATACCTATTAAAATATCACTGATTCTTTTTAAGAAAATAGAACAATTATCAAAATTATATAGAATCACAAAAGGCCCCAAATAACTAAAACAATCTTAAGAGAAAAGAAGAAAAATAGAGGTATCACACTGCCTGCCTCCAAACTACATTACACAGCAACAGTAATCAAAACAGTATGGCACTGAAACAAAAACAGACCAATGTAATAGAATTGAAAGCCCAGAGACAAATTCATATAAATACGGATAGTTAATCTTCAACAAAGGAACTATGGTCATACAATGGAGAAAAGATAGTCTGTTTGACAAGTGGTGCTGGGAAGTATGGAATAGCTACTAGCAAAAAAAAAAAAAAATCAAGCAAGACCCACACTTAATTCCATACAAAAAATTTAATTCAAAGCAGATTACAGATTTGGCCGTATGAACTGAAACCATAAAGTACTTGAAAGAAAATGTAGGGGACACACAACAGAATATTTACCACAAAGATACATTTGGGAATACAACAATAAGGGAAACAAAAGCAAAAACAAACAAACGGGACTATATAAACTTAAAAGACACTATAGCTCAAAAGAAACCATCACAAAAACAAAAAGGCAACCATGAGCATAATATTTGCATACTACACATTTGACCAGGGATTAATCTCCAAAATTTACAAAGTACTTACATAATCCAAAAACAAAGAAACAAAAAATTCAATTAAAAAAGTTGGCAAAGGACCTCAATATACACTTCTCTAAGGAAGATTTTCAGATGGCCTACAGGAATATATAAAAATGTTCAACATCACTTATTATCAGAGAAATGCAAATTAAAAGCAAACTGAGACAACACTTCACCACAGTGAGAATGGTCCATATAAAAAGACAAGATTTAACAAATGTTGTTAAGGTTGTCATGAGAAAAACACTTTTATCCACTGTTGGTTGGAATACAGTTTGGCACAGCCCCACTGGAAAATGGTGAGGAGATTTTTTAATAAAATAAAAACAGAAATGCCATATGACCCAGCAATACCTCTATTAGGTACTTATCCAAACAACATGAAAATTTTAATATGAAAAGGTTTAGCTACACCTATACACATAGCAGTACTGTTCACAATTGCCAAATTGTGAATGGAACCAACCTAAAATACCTTCAAAAGAGGTCAGATAGAGAAATTATGGAACATAGACTCAATGGAATTTTACACTGCTGTGAAGAAAGATGAAATGGTGGCATTTGGGACAAAATGGATGGACCTCAAGGTGATTATATTGAGTGAAATAAGTCAAAAAGCAAAATGGTATGGTTTGATTTCACCCATCTGTGGAATATAAATACCAAAAAAAAAAAAAAAAACTACACAGAAAATGTAGAAGGAGTAAAATTTGAACTCAGCAAAAAGAAGATAATTAGTACCAAAGGAATAGGGGAAAGGGTGGAGGAGAGAGGAGAGGGAGCAGATGGGATATGGTCACAGGTGGCTTGGTAGAGGGGAAAAAAAGAATGGAACCTACTGACATTCTTGAATTCCCACTATAAAATATTTGTAAGAGTAGTTTGAAGATAGAGGTGTTGACAGATTAGCCAAGAAAGATTTTAGTGTGTTTGTTACTTTTTTTTTTTAGTGGAAGAAATGAGTTGATTGGGTGTAATCACTGATTTTTACTGCATCAGCTACAAGTGACTTTCAAAAATATGATCTACATATACATTAGAGAAGAAGATTCAAAAACGATTTGATAAAGTAAGACAGCATACAATAACTAGTCTTGTCACGTAATAAATAAGTAAATAAATAAATTTTTAAAAAAGAATCACTTCCTATTGAGATGCAGAAGATATCATTCCATCACCAAGCAGTGTTAAGCTTCTCTCTTGTGTTCTCTATGGAGAGGTCACTGAAGATGCTTAGGGTGCAGACAAATCATCCTCTCACCTATAGCCAATAGGAGTGCAAATCTGAGCAACCTCTATGTAAGGCTATGGAACAGAACTTGTCAAATTGACAAAATCATAAGCCCTTTGCCATGACTTTTCTGTTTCTAGGAACTTATCCCAGAAATATACTCACAGAGATTTAAAATGATATATTGCTAATTTTTTTCACTGCAGCATTGTCTGAAGGGTCAAAGCTTAGAACTATCCAAAATGTCCAGAGAGGACTAGTTAAAATAAAAGATGCCATTTCCAGACGCTGGAATACAAAATCACTGTGAAAAGGAACAAGCGCACCTTCTGTGGATTCATGTGGAAGGATTTCCCAGCTGTATAACAAACACGACAACTTCAAGCACTATTGACTATCTCAGTTTCCACAGGCAGGAATTGGGCAGTGACTGAGTGGGGTGGTTCTGCCTCAGGGGCTCCCTCAAGGTTGGAGTCAAGTTGTCGACTGTGGCTGTGGTATCTCCAGACTTGTCCAGGGAGGGCATGTCCACTAGTCTCACGCCTTCACTGATGATAGTTCTCAGAAGATCAGCACAGAGTTATGGGGAGGCCTCGATCCCTTACCTAAGAGGCCTCTCCTAGGCTGCTTGAGCCAAAACAGTTGCCTACCTCAGTGGAGTGATGAGAAAAAGAAGGAACCCAGGACAGAAGGGTGGTGAGTTTCTAACACAGCCTTAGGGTGACTCCCATCACTCCTGCTGATTCCATTTGCTAGAAGCAAGTCTCTAAATCTAGCTCATCACAAGGGGAGAAGAATTTAGTTCCAACTCTTAAGGAGATAAATAAATATCAAATAATTTTTGTGGCTATTGCTTTAAAATCACCACTCCAAGATAGATTCCAAAGTATAAAAAAAAAACCTACAAATCAGTTTCTAAGGCAGTTTACTACATATGTACAAGAGGAAAAAAAATAGTTACATGTATTTGATTGCAGAGGCATAAAATATCTCTGGAGGGATACTTAATAAACTATTAACATCGGTTACCTCCAGGAAGAACAACCTGGTAGCTTATAAACAGGACAGGAGGGAAACATTACCTGAGGTGTCTTCATCTACCTCTTGAAATTAGCACCATGAAAATATGAAGAAGCTATGATGCGATCGCTTTGTTATTCCATTAATGTTTACTGATATTCACGGGGTGAGGGCCTGGGGAGCATCTACAGCCTTACAGAATTTTCAGCCTGGTTGTATAAATGAGATTCCAGTATAGCAGAAACCTCTTGGGAAAAAATTTTTGTCAAATAAGTTGAAGGTCAAGTATACAGCCCAGATAAAAGGTGTTAGGCTAGTGATTTGATCTTGGGAAACACAGAAGAGGTGTTTCTGTGGGACTCTGATGGAAAGTGCTGGGTAAGGAAAATGGGGGGGCAGTTCGATGGGGGGTGAGCATGAGAAGAGATCAACGTAAGAGTCTGTGGGTAGGAGAGGGAAGAAGGGGCTTAGGGAGTCCCCTCAATGTATTTGGAAGTTTGTGTTCTAGTTTATTATTTTTCCCTAATTCCTAATTCCTGTTTCCTTTGTTTTGAAGATTAGACGGTGGTTCTTCCTGATTCACCATGTGGAAATTAATAAGACATAAACACAGGGCCTCTACATGTCCCTGCTCTAGGGCAGTTATTCTGATGCTAGAAACAGAAATCCTTTCACTGCAGACCAGATCAAAAGGAAGCCTCGAAGAAGGAATCTCATGGACCACTAGAGATGAGTCTAGTGGCACCGGCTCAGAACTAGAAATTTGTTCTCTCTCTCGCTCTCTAGCTCTGGCTCTCACGCTCACTCTTTGTCACCCCCTCTTCTCTTAAACTTCAAGGTCTCTTGGGTTCCCTCTCTCGACACATCTGTTCTATTACCCCTCTGTTGCCTGTCTCCCCAGATTAGTCATAGCTTCTGCTCCCCCACCAAATTTGGTATCTCCCCCACCAAATCCATTTGTTGAAATCCCAAAGTTCAGCAAGCAAAAATGTGCAGTACATTTTTATGGCAGCCTTAGCAGACTAATCTTTCCTCATGTTGACTTGCTCCTGGCCTTAGTTTTCCAGAGCAGACCTGCACAGCAGCCTGACCACAGGCCCCAAGTCTGCTTATGCACTTTCCACAGGACAATCTGGTTTCCTAAACCGCCTCATTAGGGACAGGCCACCACTGAGTCTGATCCTGTAGGGTGTTAGTAGGGTGGACTGGGTCCTCTGCTCCCCAAATCTATACCCACTTCTGGCGCTATGAGGGTGAGACAGTTGACAGAGAATGGATGGAACATCCAAAATTGTATCTCCATATGCAGCATTCCCTTCCATTTAACGTACCCCGAGTCCCAGTCCCAGACTGAACAGGAGGGTATCTAGGAATTGCAGGATGTTTATAGGGGTCTGAAATGACAGGGTCCCTGGTTCATTCAAAAAATTTAAGACTGTTGTGTAGAAGGTACTGTGCTAGATACTGGAAACAGCAAGTTGGGGAAGACACTGTACTTTTCTGAAGGAGCCACGGCCACTTGAGGGAGACAGACAGTAATAAGCATTCATTTCTTGGGCCTCCCTGGTGGTGCAATGGTTTGAGTCTCAGCCTATGAAGCTATCCACAGCCACTGAAGCAGGAGTTCGATCCCCGGCCAGAGAGAATCCCACATGGCACAGCAGGCCTCTCCTGCCTCACCCGCTGCTCCGCTCAGCAGTGTATCTCAGTAGGTCTGAGTGGAGAGCCTGTTCTGCTCCCCACTCTGTCTCTGGTGAATCCTCTCACCACCCCACACCTCTGGCCTATACCCCGGTTCTTGTAAGCATAAATAAATATATCTTAAAAAAATAAGAATCATTCATTTCTCTGGATGCTTCCCTCTGCATTAAGTGCTTCTCAGGCATTATGCAGTTTGATTTCCCCAACTACTTGAGGGGAAAGGCCCCTCTACCCCTCCTTTACAGATGGAGAAGCGGAACCCCATGGACATGAAGGAAATTGCCTGAGGTCACACCCTGGTAAGTGGTGGGTCTGGACATGAATCTGGTCCTGGATTCAGATAAGTGGACACATATCTGAACACTAAACACCAGGACAAGCGTGGATGGAACTCTAGCTGGAAGGTGTGGGAGCAGAGGCACGGAGGAACTGAGTGTGAGCTGGTTCTCAGCACCTGAGTGTGGACAATGCCTGAAGAGCGGCTTGGGGAGCCGGGCTGCAGAGGACGCATGTGAAGAGCACCTCTGGCATCATTGGAGAGCAGGCAGCATGGCCAGATCTTGTAGGGGAGGTGGACAGGGGGTGGACAGAGGTCAGCGGGTCAAGAGCGGTAGAAGTTCTTCAATCGCAGGCTGAGGGCTGTGGATTGAGTTTTGTTTGTTTGTTTGTTTGATAGCACAATGGCATGCTCTGAGCCTAATTTAAGAAGATGCCTCTGAAAGCCCTGTGAAGATGGACCATAAAGAAGTTAGCAACAAGATTCAGGAGAATGTTGAGACAGAGAAGACTGAATAAAGAGAATGACAAGGGCCTTGAAGACAAGAGATCTGGAGAGAGAGAGCACAGGCATTTCCTATGTAAAACGAAGGGAGAGGCAAGATTCAAAATGTCCTGGTGTCTTTTCTGTATTTTTCCTCTTAAGCCAGCCCTAAAATGTCTCGCTAATACAAAATTCCAATGTCTGCCTACAGATTCTAATGTTATTCTTTGTACCCAGCACCAGATTTTGGCCTGCACAGACCCATATGAGCACATGTGAACACACGTGTGACCATGTGGATGCACATGATTCTTTGACCTGTCACCATACAATCCTTTTATTTTACTGCAACACTCTTCTTGACAGGCAAGAAGGTAAGCAGAATATCTTTTTGCAGGGAGGCAAGAACTGTTTATATTCTTGACCTGATTCCAAACACCCAGTAAAGCCCGGGAGAGCAATTAATTAAATGGTTATCTCTGTGTCTGGCTTACAGATTTCTCCTATCCTCTCTCTTGGTCTTTGTCTTCCTTCCTCCCTAATCTTCCCTCCCCTCCCCCACAATGTACCTACCAGTTAAGAAGCTAAATTTCATTTCCCTTGGTGGTAGAACATGGCTTTGTTTTTTAAAGACACTCACAGTCTAAGAGCTTTATTTTTTTTCCCTTTGTAACCATGTTGATGCTATATTTAGTAATTTTATTAAGGAGATAATTTACGTAAATTCCATACCGGAGCCCTGCTGAGTAGCAAGCTAACTAATTCTATTCTTCTTATTAGGGAAAACAGACAAACCAAATGAGATTTAAAGACTAGACGGATGAATTTGCGTCTGTGCTGAAGTCAGGCCTGCGACGCGGACGCCTGACTGGGATCTGAGGAACAGAACACCATGTTCCACTGGCCAGCAAACTGCTGAAAGGAGGGGTGAGGGAAGGACAGACTCCAATAAAGGGACAGAAACACAGAATCAAGAATTCACCTGGGACACAGCGGAACTCTCCTGGAAGGGCACCCACAATTTGCAGCAAAAACGTCCCTCCTCCTGTGTCCCCTTGGCGGGCCGCAGGCACAGTGCATAAGTGCCCACAGACAGAGGGGGCCGGGGCCTCCCCAGGCCTTCTCTGTTTGCTTTCTGACCTCTCTCTGCCTCGGATAGCTGCATCCCCATAGCAGGGAGTGCCCAGACTATACACAGACTCCTTCGATCTGTGTCAGCACCACATATGAGTGCGTGGTCTTCTTAATAAATATAAGAGAAACCCACTTTCGACGTCAATAAATTCAAAAACTGATTTGTACCGAAGACATCAAGGGGTAGTTATTAGCTTTACAAAAAGACAAACTCAAGAATTCTTTTAAATCTGCATCCCTTGGTGCCTTGGAAATGAGATTCAATTTAGAAAAAAATTCAATTGATACACAACTTTTGAGAATGCTCTGCTGGTGAGAAGGCACAGCAGGGACTAAACATTGATGGTGATTAAGAAAAAGAAGTGAACATAATTTCCTTCCTTCCCAGTAGGACTGATATTAACATGTAGTGAGGACCTGGTACATGCCAAGACCTCCCCACGCCTTCATCATGTCTGTCGTCATGGTCGCCTGGCAGAGGAGATTTGCTTTCTCATGCAAATGTGGAAACTGAGACGTGACGATGGGGCACTTGCCCAGTCAGTGAGGGATGGAGTTGGATGCAGCATTTGGCCTTTGACCTCCAGACCTTCTTCTACTCCACAAATTCCTCTTCCTCAGAGACAACTTTCCATAGAATTTGGAGGTTTCCCTTCCCGTTCCCCCACTGAGGGACAGAACAAGCAAACTCCCAGCAAAGTCAATATACTCTTCTGGGAAACCTGTGGACGCCCAGGACCCATTCCCTGTCTGCACCATTAATGACCCTTGAAGGCCCTCGGGTCCCCAGTAGAATCATATTTAACAGGACTCCAGCACTGGGGGCAGGGTCAGAATCAGACAGCGGGCAGCAGACTCCCTGACAAGCTGCCTGTAGCCATCACCTGCTGAGGCGGAAGCCCTCTCTTCCCCAGGGCACCTGCTCCCAGCCTCCCTGGCAGCGTGGTCCTGTAACTGTGCTCAGTCAGGAGGACGTGAGCAGAAGGAAAGTGGCTCCCGGAAGCCCCCTGACTGACTCTGCTCCTGCTTTCTACAACAGCAGCTGAGGACGGCAATCCTGACAGTCAAGTATTGCAAGGGTGGACCAACATGTTGAAATACTGAGCTTTGTCCTGACAGTAATTAGGGTTACCCTAACTCAGACAAACTCGTGGAAAAGCCCTAGGCTTGGGCAAGTAAGTTAGGAGAGGCAACAGCAGTTTGTGGTGTGGCCAGAGAGCCAGCTCACGTCTGGACGGAGAGGATGGATTTACAGGGCAGCGCCACTGCTGGCTTTGATATTGCGGCAGCATCCATCACTAGTTCCATTGAAGGCTGTGGAGCTGGGCAGGCAGAGGAGGCCTTACTGACACACCTTCCTCCCCTCAGGACTCAACGGGCACATAGGAAATCCCCCAGCACACAAGAATACCCAGCACAGAGCCTGTTGCAGTCAATGCCGCCTCAGCTCAGGCTCACTCCTGTTTTCCAGAAATATCTCAGTCTCTGGAATCTCTGAAAGGATGATATGTCTCATCTTCTTTCTTTCCAGTTCCCACTCAAGTGACCAAGGTGACTCGTGCTAGGAGGAAGCAGGAAATAGTGCTACCACATTATAAGGAGCGCATGGCCCATCTTCCAAGTTTATGAGCTCAGTGGATGGATTCAAGGTGTTCTGGATCCCTCCCACAGTACTGCTGGGAAGGAGTGAGAAACATACCTTTTCCCAAGTCCTTTCCATCCCAAAGCCCATCCTTCCTACAGCTTAGTGCATACTTCACTCGCCTTCTCAACAATCAATTGAAGAATGTATTAGGGTCTTGTTTCATGGGTGAGAAAACTGGGACTCTGAAAGGTGAGGTGCCTTTTCCAGGCTCACATTTTTAGAATTCAAATCCACGTCCCTCCCTCTGATTCTGGACTTCATACTTGTTCCTCTGCCTCACAGACCCCCCTCCACCCCTCCACCATCTCCTCGGTGTACTGGAAAGGAAACCCCTGACCTCCATCTCACTTACATTCTCTCTTCTCTGAATAGGACAAGAGCTTATCATCCTTTCCATTTACAAGATGACCTAGCATAGGTGGCCTCAGAGAGTCAATGAACTAGGAAGAAAGAAAGGCTAGAGAGATACCAAGGTTTAAGGGAGCAAAGCTTAAGGGCACTCCTTTGTGAGGCCAAACCGGCTCTTGAGTGCCCCTGAGAACAAACCTCCTTCATGGGGCTTTGCGCATGACATCTCTCTGGCTTCACCCCAGTGCAAGGCCAGCCACCCACACCTCAAAAGTGACCTGCTCTTAGATCCAAAGGTGCCTTTAAATGTTGTCCATCTAATGGTTTCTAAACTTTTTCAACAAACCAACATTGTTGTGTAAGCCCAATAGGGGAGTTTCTCTCGTGACTAAAATCACCGGTCATGACGTCAAACCAAAAGTCACTGCTGAGGAAGAAAGGTTAGCCCACCGCGGCCAACCAAGGAGCACTCAGCTGATAGTGCCACATGACACAAAGATGATAGCCTCGGCTGACTGGCGGGGACATATTCTAAATGAGGTAGAAAAGACGCTCCCTTTGAGGTAAAGAGATAGGACCAGGATAAGGAAGAACATGCCAAAGGAAACCACCAGTGCAAAGTTCTTGGGTCAGGAACAAGCTTGGCATGTTTGGGAAACCAACAAAAAAAATGATCAATGTGGCCAAAGCAGAGTGGACAAGGAGAAAGCAGTGTGAGATGAAGGCTGAGGTCATGTAGAAGTAAGTTGTCCACTTGGAATGCCTGAGGTAAGAGACGATCCTAAAAAACTACTCCGAAACTAAAATTAGAAAACTTCGGACACTATATGAAAGTGGAAACACTTTGTTCTTCAGGAGCATCTGTCTCATGAATGCACAGACCAGTCTGACCAAGTCTTCAAGGAAGTCCCCAGGGACACCCACCAGATAGTTCTCATAAAGTAGGGGGACTTTGGGGGTGCTGGGTGCTGATCCAAAGCTGCAGGGCAGACACAAAGGGAGGTGAGAGATTGTTGGCCACATTTTACTACAGAATATCTGTGCAGGAAATCATCCAGCAAGTGAAGCCTAGGGAAGGAAACTGAGGCTTGGAAGGGTAAGAGTAGAAAAACCTAACATTTGTCCATATTCTCCTCTACCTCAAGGTACACAGGAGTCATAACATGTCACATTGGGGCTAAAGTTTTTGACAGCTGGTGTCTGGCTCCGATCCTGCCATGGCAGACACTTGTGCTAATACAGGTGTGTGATGAGACAGATGTGAGTGCCGTACAAGCCTACACCTGGCAGGAAGCTTCCCTTCAGAATCCACCGGATCTGCAATAAATTTACAAGAGAGAAATAAACTGTTAAGTCACGGGGCTAGTTGAGGGTTGTTTGTTATGGCAGAATAACCTAAGTTGGAATGACTAACACAGAGTACAAGCAGGATAACTCAAACTGCTGTGACTAATATGGCTCCTGCTGCAAACACGGTAAGGTTTTGGTATCCAGGAGTGGCTGCCTGTGGACATGTAGAAGGGCTGCAAGTGAGTAGTTGTGTGTACCCACTTCTAGAGACACTTCTCTTTCTGAGGGTCTGACCATGCTCACTAAATGCCCTAGTTAAGCTGCTGCAGACTCTAGAAAACCTCCCCAAGCCCACCAGGCAGGTACCTCCAGCTTCCTGTTCATGATCTGCTGGGCCTGGAACCACAAGGGCACACCGCCCTCCTCCACCTCCCAGGATACTTTTTAGTGCCTCCTGCATCACTATTTTCCAAAATCTCCCCCAACCATTTCCATCCTTCCTAAAACTCCATCTTTTCTAGGAGTCAGCTGCAAAGGCCAATGGATATGACCTGCCAGAGTAAAGGGAAGAATCTGTGAACTCGAGGAGAGCTCCCTGTTTCCCCTCTTTCTGCACAGCTCTCCCAGCCCTGGCTTGATTGTGCACACTTACATAATCCACACTCAGCCAGTGCCTCATTTGCACCTAATTTTGTACTAAGAAGACCCCAGTTGACATACTTCCTCTGCACATAACCCAGGGAGCCGGTTCCAGACAGGCCACCAGAGCTCATTCTGTGGGTGCAGGAGTCAGCCCCAGCAGCCTGTGAGCAGAAGAATCAGAGCCTTCTTCTCTTGGCAGCTCCCTATTATTTCTCACATACCTTCTTGAGCTGATACCAGTTGGCCAAGAAAAATAAATAAATGCTAAATTTTCCACTTCTCTGAAAACATTTTTGGCCACCCCCTACACAATGCCAAGATGAGAGGAAAAGAAATAATTCCATCAATAGCTCTGGCTTCCTTGGGTACAATTCTAATTAAAGTCGACTGCCAGAGGCCTTCTGGAAAGGGCTAAAAATAAACTAAGGGCATTTTGGATTGGGGGAAGAGTATCCAAGGGGGGAAGGTGAATTGGGTGGCAGTCAGCCTGGGTGCCAGGCCCTAAGGAGAGGAGGCTGGTGGTGACTGTCAATGAAGGCAACAGCTGCCCCCAACCTTCCCCCCATTCATTTCTTTTCCTTCTCTCTTCCCTTTGAATAATGTGTTTTCGCTGCTACTTCAATCTCAGTCCCTGCTCTCCACATTAACATGTATATTGCTTGGTTAAGGGCTATCTGGCCTGTTGGCTCTAAATAACTGGAAAATGACAGAAAGGTGATGGGGGCAAGATGAATGAGGGGCTCATCAAAAGCTCCTGACTGCCTTTGCCGCTTATAAACAAACACTCAGCTGGCTTCCACAGTTCTGCTTCCCATCGCACTCTTCCTACTGGAGAGGGGCGAGCCCACCCAGGCTGGCCTCCCTTGTCTCCGCCTCCCTAGCGCCAGCCCCTGGACCACGGGACCAGGTGTTCACTAACAATCTGCAGCTACACTTACTTGGGGGCGACACTACGTGAGGTGCTGAAGGTCAAGGTTACCGCATTAAATGCCCAGCCTTGGCACGGGCAGAGCATGACACCCTCTTGTCTGGGCACAACACCCCTATGAGTTCTGATATAGAAAGTCTTCCTGATTAGACTGAGTGTAAATGAATAAGTTAGCCCAGTGAATTAATAATCCAAGCCCACCTTCCCCTCACCCCAGAGCCATTGCATTATGTGATTTACGTCCCCTCGTGGCATTTTCCACTCATACACAGAAACAAGTAAAAAAATTCAAAATATGTACACATTTTGGTTATTTGTTCTCTCCCTAAGCCCTGTCTCTCTCCACTATAACGTAAACTCCAAGGGGCCAAAAGCACCTCATCTTGCTAACTGCCCTAGCCTCAGCCTCACACGCCATGTCTAGCACATAACAGGAGCTCAATATTACTTGCTAAATTAAAGAATGAACAGATAAATGGAAGAGGGCGCTACAGGCAGAGCAACCACAGTGTGAGCACAGTATGGGGCCTGGAGACAAAGCGAGGCGTCAGAAATCACTAGGCCGTGCACGTGCACATGGCTGCCGTGAAGGATTGTGAGGAGGGGACGTGATTGAGGCCCAGTGTGGGCAGCTCTGGTTTCAGGAGATTGCAGTTTGCAGGACAACGCCAGGATCCTCCCTCCACAGGGGAGGAGCAACAGGCCTGGTCATGACGCTGATTTCCCAGAAGAAACGCTGCTGCATGTGAAACAGTCCCTTGCAGGCTTGGGCTTCAGGCCAAGGGCTAAAGCTGGTCTTTCACCTGCTCACCTTCCGCCCTCCGGTTGCCTGCGTTTGTCCACCTGGAGCAGAGGACCTCTCTGCCGACCCTGAGTATGTTGCCCTGCCTCGCTGGGCCTCGGGGAGCTTCCTCTTGCGTAGGAGCGATAAGGTGACTGTTCTGAGTGAGGTCTGTCGGGGTCCATTGAGTTTCATTTCTGAGCACTTGTGGAAAAACCTCACTGAGGCCCCTCACTTCTCTCCTTCTTGGGAGGTTGGTTGAGGCTGCAAAGGCCCATCTTATACAATGGCAGAGTCTCCAGCCTCTGACAGCCAGAATCTGAGGGGTCTCTCCATGATCTGTCCACAAAGTCAGCGGTGCCAGCAGTGCCAGCAGTGCCAGCCTGCTCCAGGGCAAATGACTGGACCAATACCTGCATCTATTGGCCACACAGCCTTCAGAGGCCCTGGGGCTCCCAGTGTCCTCCCTCAGACTGGCACTGGGGTGGGTCACTGGCTTCCTCCCACACCCACCCTCAAGCCGAGACCAGAGCAGGAAAGTCCTGACTTTCCTCAGTCCTATTCTTTGAAAACAAGTGGCCGGGGGAAGTGACACACCACCTCTCGACCTCCAAAGCACGCCTTAGCATCTTAGGGAAAACTTCCTTTCATTCTTGCTGTTTAGAGATATTCAAACCGAAGAGAAACAACAAGCTAAGGCTAGAAACTATAGGCCACAGGATCAGGAACAGAGAGTAGAAATCAGATCATTTTTATCGCTTTCCTCATAAGCTATGTCAACAAATATTTAATGAATGAACACCTCTGAGTCCAAGCTATTTTGCCAGGCATAAAAGAGGGCAGGGAATAAAAAAAAAAAAAAAAACTTCACCAGTACCAAAAAAAAAAATAGGTAAAGCAGTAGGACATATTTTCATAGGGGAAAAAAAAAAACACCTAAACTTTAAGGCTCAGTGCCTCCTGGGTAAACATTGAGAGGGGCCCTCTTCCCTGTTCTCCATCCCCATCAGCAGTCCTCTCTCTAGTCCTACCTTCCCCCCAGAGGCTGCCTTTAGTCAGTCTGACCTATACCTTTTAAGATCCATAGGAAATGCATGTGATATAGAGTCCATTGTGCCAGTCCCTCCCCATATATCTTCTCATTTGAGAATTAACTCCAAGCTCTTTAGTGACCAATTGTGCAGAGATCCTCCAATCTTGGGGCCCTTGTACACATCTTTTTTTTTTATATAATATATATTTTTATTGTTATTTATGTCTTTTACATTTTGCATTCCCCTTGGGTAGCCCACCACCAATTCACCCGTGATCCATCTCCATGGTCCCCTGTGTTCTCTTCTATTCCATTTTGTGCCCTTTCCCTTCCCTCCCTCCGGCTCCTTCCTCTCCCCCTCCCCCCCCACTGATTGTCTCTCTCCCACCCGGCCTCCCTATAGTCCTGTTATAAGTGAAACCATTCGATATTTTTCTCTTTCTTTCTGGCTTATTTCACTGAGTATGATCCCCTCTAATTCCATCCATGTCGCTGCAAATTG